>CAJHQP010003421.1:0-67797 GCA_905132765.1 Moricandia arvensis
AAGACATTGCTAGTTCAACAGCTTTCCAAACCGAACCAGAATCACAAAGTCCACTTAGACTTGGATCCATAATGCTTGTAATGTCTCCTTTTGTAAGCATTAACCCCACCCATTCGGCTATATGTGGCTTTTCACGGCTTTGGTCCATCACAGGTCGGTTTGTGATAATCTCCAATAGTACAATCCCGAAACTATAAACATCACTCTTCTCTGTCAACCAGTTTGTTCTATAGTATCTGAAAAAATGTATTAGAGGATATCTTTTTTGTCAAATTTTGAAGAAAAGTGAGAATCTGCAACGTGGTTCTACTTACTCAGGATCAAGATATCCAGGAGTTCCAGCAACAACTGTTGACGCATGAGTTTCACTTCAGTAGGAAACGACCTTGAAAGCCCAAAATCAGCAAGTTTAGCCTCAAAGTGTTCATTCAACAATATATTTGTAGTCTTGACGTCTCTATGAACCATTGGTGGTCTGCATCCATTATGCAAATAGTCTAGTCCTATGTGGAAAAATCCAAAAGGTTCAATGAGATGAAAGTTGAAGAGCGACAAACATAATAATAAAAACAATAGGGATTTTCATTCTATAAACTAACCATGAGCAGCCTCGAGGACTATTTTAGTCTAGTTCCCCATTTTAGAATAAAGCGGTTACATGTTCCTGTGTAATTAAATGAAGAGATGGATATGTATCAGAATCTTAGGTTATGTTCATTGCGGGTTTTTAGGTGGGGTTCTTAACTTTTGATTTTTTTTTTTTTTTTATTTTACGGGTAAGAACCGGCTCTTAAAACTCTTATTTAAGAGCTGATTCTTAGTTTTTCTTAGTTAAAAACTAAGAACCGATTCTTAACAAAAGTTAAGAACCCCACCTAAAATCCTGCAATAAACATGCCCTTATACTATCACTATAAAACTACAGCTATGAAATTGTTACCTGACATATGTTCTTTTAAGTCTCTATTGGCCATGTATTCATAAATGAGAGCCATGTTCTCTCCCTCGTCACAATATCCAACCAGACTGACCAAATTTTTGTGATGAACTCTAAGAAGAAGTTCTACCTAAACACCAAATCATAGTTCAATTTTTTTGGTATGAATGATACGTTGACTATTTTGTTTGAAATAGTGATTATGGTGAGAATTTACCTCAGCTTTGAATTGCTTATATCCTTGAGATGATGAATGGGAAAGAATCTTAACAGCTACTTGTTCTGTACCTTTCACAAAACCATGATAAACAATTCCAAACCCTCCTTTACCAAGGGCTCTTTGGAAATTATTCGTCATCGCCACAACTTCTGAGTAAGTAAACCTTCTATTCTTCATCATTATTGCTGGTTGAGATGATCTACTATGTGATGCATGGTCTTGGCCTTCAGATTACAAGGCACAATTCAGTTTTATCTATGTTATGACATGACATTTACTTTTGAAGAGTTACTTATTGATTGATACCTTCAACATTTGATGCCTTTTTCTTTCTGAGACCAAGGAATATGACGATTGCAACTATAAGAAGAGCTAGTGAGGCTATTGATGCAACCACTGGTACAACAATGCTCTTTTTCGTATGTCCTTTATCTCCCTTGTCAACACATGAATCAGATGTGCAAAGAAGATGTGGGTTGTTGTCGACACTACAATATGCGAGAGTTGTTAAATATGCTAAATACATTATCAGTTGGTGTGATTACATTTTAAAGGAAATAGAAAAATAGCTTACTTTAACTTCATTCCTTTTCTGTGAAGAATTGAGGGAGGAACCGAGCCAATGAAATTATTACCACTTAAGTCTCTGTCGGAATTTAAAAAGAGTCAAAAGATAAGCAATCATTTTTAGAAGAAAACAAAAGCTTGACCAAAAGAAAAAGCCAAAATTGTAATGTATCATGAGAGTCTTACATGACCAAGAGTGATTTTATGTCAGCTAGAAACTCAGGTATTTCTCCAGTCAAATTGTTATTTGACAAGTTCCTAAAATTAACAGAAGAGAAAAACCTAGCCATCAAATATGGTCCATTAATTTCCATATACTAAAAAAATTCTAAATGGTAAATGGTAACCAAAGAAACGAGCGGAAATAGTGAATTCCTTATCATTTCTTACAGTTTATACCATTTACAGAGAATATTTGTTACTTATGATTCTTTAACACTCCTTTACATTTAAGGAATTACAAATTACATTTATTTCTTATCGAATTTGGGGAGGAACATAAATAATAGATTTTTTTTTTCTTCATTTTTTCTTTTATTTCTTTTATTTCCTATATCCCTTTAATGATTACCGAGTCTAAATAATTTTTAGGCCTGGAGCCTTGAACAGCAGTGCAGATATACTTACAATTTTTGAAGGTGCGTGAGACTTTCAATGGCTTGCGTGATGTTCCCGGTTAATTTACTTGAAGATAAATCTCTGAAGACATGAACTATGAGATGTGTAGTTTCAAATTGACCGGATTAGAAACAAAATTATAAAGATATCTTATCTTACAAGGAAGTGATTACTGGTGGCGCATAATTTTTTGAGTTGTCGCAGTTAAGACCGTCCCACAAAAACTTTTCAGGGACACACGGATCTCCTTGCCAACTTATTCTACTCAACCCATAAGTATCTTGAATACTCTTGATGCCAGCAACTACCATATTAAAGCTTAATGATGTCAAGAATCAACACACAAAACATTTGTAGATAAGATCACAAAATATTAAAAATCTTCATACCGTCATCATCATTCGTCTCCATTTGTGGTAAATCAATCTCAGTGAAGACCTCCATAGCATTAAGTAGAGGCGGAAGAGTTGATTTTAACGTCTTCACAAGCTGCAAAACACATTCCCCTCCATCGCATTGCCCTGGTTCCGTGTTAATAATGAAGGTGTCGGCTTGTAATGGTTTAGGACTATAAGGTCCATATGGATACTTCCCATTCAATGTCATATCAAATTCCCTTGTAACGTTTGCCCTTAGAGTCTGAAGTTCTGCAAAGTACAAGTAGGTGTAAGACTTTGCAGAAGGAGGCTCAACGTCCCATGTCATGTTCAATGTCTCTTCCACGTTTACAGGTGTTGCGCCCGTTGCCATTACGCCTTGTGGTAGTGGTAATTCATTAACGTTTATATTCAGTGTCGTTGTTACTTCTGCCCATGACTCCTCGAAGTATGAATTCCAGTTTCTATCATATATATCGTCTGGATACCTGCCACAAATTTTGTATAAGACTTCGTAATTTGGGAGAAGACTTCTCGGGAAATCTTCTATATCAAAAATCTTTAACATAATATTGTTTTTTTTTATGTTTGTGTTTTGTATCTTACAAACAAAAAATATTTATAAAAAATAATAGATATTAAGTTTCTCATTTGAAAGAACACTAGTATACCATATAAATCTAAAGGCAAAATTTAGAAGATATAATTGAAAAAAGTAAAATAATAAGGATTGTGATTATCATATAAACATAATGCATATAAGCAACTATATTTTGTGTAACCTAGAAATTTTCTTATCAATTTGCGTACCGTATACTAACATTGGAATTGCTAAGATACACCCTGTAGTTGTACTTCAACGAGCCGCCACTTTGAGTACCGTACATAGTTTTGGGCAATGGTCGTAGCTCCAAGACATTTATGTAAGGTACAGTTGCTCCTGTCTTAACAAGACATACCTGTAACGAATAGGATTTCGTCTCATGGATGATCTCCTCTTTGGTATTATCACTACTCACCGTGGTCCAAAAATTTGGACCGAAATAAAGGTCAAAGTTTGGGTCGTCATTAGCATATCCGTCGTACTTTCCATGGAAGAATGAGGCCTTGATCAGATAGTTGGTGTCCCGGGTCACATTTAGATTGTAGCAGTTTCTTATTCCTTCTGGAAAATACCTTAATGTCAAAAGCGGCTCCTCGTAGTCCGGTTCAAATTCCTTGGCGATTCTACCAGTTTTCCCACTATTAACGAAACCGGTATCTGATATATATGTTAAACCGGTTGTGGATGTGTTGTAAGGAGACTTATCAGGGGGTAAACCGCAATCCACACTGATGAATCCTAATGAAATAGTAGATCAAACAATATCCTCATAATCTAAGAAACACTTTAAAGAATATACATACGTGAATGAGATGGAATGGAATCAAATTAATTAATAATTAAGTTTAGGTATTATGTAACTTATTTATTGCTGGTCAAATAATAGATTTGTTAAATTCTTGAAGTTTAAAAGTCTGGTATACGATTTGTTACTAATAAACCAAATAATAGCAACAACTTCTTCCTACATATCAAAACAACAAATCAAAATTTGTTTTCTCTCCTTTCATAATTGTTATACTGTTTTTTTTTAAGAAGAAAAAACTTAAATGTTTGTGTTTCTGATGAATTTTTATAAAGCCAAGTAAGCCTCTTTTGTTCACATCAAATTTGATCAGAATCTAGTGTTTACTAATATCAATATTCTCGTTAGGTTTAAGTTATGAGTCTATATATATATATATATAAAAGAGAACAAGGTCTCTTTTCTTTAAACCACTTCATCAATAGGTATTTTAAAAATTTGACACATAAACACAATTTTTTAAGAGAATATTTAATTGTCCTAAAATTTTAATTTTTTAAAATTTTAACTAAATCAATTAACAAATCATATAATAGTCCATTAATATATTTAAACCAATACTTTATTTTAGTCTAACTAAACCCCTTTTATGTATTCAACATAATAACAACAAGTTCATAAGAACAAAAAACTTTTTATATTAATGTCGCGTTTCATCAAACTCATGTCATCAAACTCTTCTCCTTAAGCCACTTCATTATAAGGTATTCTAAAAATTTGACACATAAACATAATTTTAAAAAAATTATTTAATTATCCTAAAATTTTAATTTCATAACATTTTAACCAAAACAATTAACAAAACATATAATGATCTATAAATATATTTAAATCAATATTTTATTTTAGTCCAACTAAACTCTTTTTATGTATTAAACATAATAGCAACAAGTTCATAAGAATAAAAACGAGAAAACTTCTTTTATGCTATTGTTTTTTCGCATTTTATCAAACTCATGTCAACGAACATATATATATATATATATAAAGGAGAAAAAGGCTCTTCTCCTTAATCTATCTCATCAAGAGGTATTCTAAAAAGTGGACACATAAGCATAATTTTTTAAAAATGATTTAATTATACTAAAATTTCAATTTCTTAAAATGTTAACCAAATCAATTAACAAAGCATATAATGATCCATTAATATATTTAAATAAATATTTTATTTTATTCCAACTAAACTCTTTTTTTTGTATTCAACATAATAGCAACAAGTTCTTAAGAACAAAAAATGAGAAAACTTTTTTTTATGCTATTGTTTTTTTCGCGTTTCATCGAACTCAGGTCAACGAATATATATATATATATATAAAGGAAAACAATGTCTATTTTACTTAAGCCACCCCATCAAGAGGTATTCTAAAAATTTGACACGTAAGCATAATGTTTTTAAAATTATTTAATTGTCCTAAAATTTCAATTTCTTAACATTTTAACCAAATCAATTAACAAAGCATACAATGATCCATAAATATATTAAAATCAATATTCATTTTAGTCCAACTAAAATCTTTTTATGTATTCACCATAATAGCAACAAGTTCATAAAAACAAAAAAACGAGAAAACTTCTTTTATGCTATTGTTTTTTCGCGTTTCATCAAAATCATGTCAACGAATATATATATATATATATATATATTAGTCTAATGAATTATTTTTTTTCTATTTTAGATCACTAAATTTAATCTTATAAAAAAATAAATGATGGAAAATCGTAACAGAATCAATATGTAATAAAAATGTAGATTTATAAAGAATCATGTAAAAACATTAAAAACAAAAAGAAATGAATTAAAATACATATGGTAAGTTGAGTTTTTTGAAAAGTTTAATCAATAAATAATAATTTAGTGAAAATTACATAATATAATGGAAAAACATAAACTATGATGAATAAATAAATAAATAATAAGAATAAAAAATAAAATTAAAACTAAAATTTTCAAATATTTTTTCTTACGTTTCATCAAATCTATGGAAACGAAAAAGCCTAAATCTTATGGAATTTGTTTTCTTTTTTCTTTGCTACCAAATTCAAACTTAGATAAATTAACAGAAATCAAAGGAAATGATAAAGTCACAACAAGGATTAATATATAAGAAAAACAAAGACTTTACAAATCAGTTTGAAAATTAAAAATAACTAGATTTAACAATTAAAATAAATACATAATATAAGTTTAGTTTGGTGAAAACTTAGTAAAAATGATAATTTAGTAAAAATATAAATGTAGACAGCAAGAATAAATAGAAAAATCATAAGAACACAAAATAGAAATATCCATTTATAATATATTATTTTCATATTTTATCATACCGAAACCACAAAAGAAAATCTCACATGTATGTTTTCCTCCTTTGTGGTCACAAACTAAAGTTTAGAAAAATAAAAATAAAAATGATGGCAAAGTACAACTAAGGTCTAATACGTAATCAAACATTTCTTTAAAAAAAATTAACAAGATCTAACAAATTAAATAATGAAAATAATATGCATATTACTAGCACTAAGGCATTGGTGAAAACTCAAAGAAAATAAAATGAAATTGTAATACCATTTCACGCACCTTGAAAAACACTATAAAGAAGGTGGACACTATTTCACATGTATCACTATTTTTTTGAATAAGCGTCTTTAATGTTATGAAATCAACATTGTTTCGAGCAAAGCCCGCACAAAACTATTATATCTGTCAACCTACACTTCATTGACGAACTATCCATTAAAATAATTGCAAAAATACATATGTTTCTCGAGTGGCAACTTGAAAGCTAATTATATTCGAGGCATAGAAAAATATTTTCAAAACAACACTGATATATGAACACAACATCTCTACAGCAACAAAAGGTTTGTATGAAAATAACATTTCATATACGGCATAATGATATTATAAAAGAGAGAGTTTGAGATCGGTAAGTATACTTGGACACGTTTGAATGAATTAAGCAAAACATAAGTGGACCAATGATCGAAATGTATCAAGAAGGCGCTTTATAAGGGTAGAGTAACTAGATTACCATGTTACTTAACAACCTATTAGAATAAAAAACAACAATAACATGACGAAGTAACAATGACTGTAATCTTAGCACCATAGAAAACAATTATAGCACCTGCTACTAATAAAAATATATGAAAAGTTATTTTTAGAATTTATGAAATAGATTTAAAATTACTATGTTCAATTACTTATGGAAAGTTTTTTTTTTTAAAAATGATTTCAAATTTAAATACTATTAGTATATATATATGATTGCAACAATAGAAATTCAAATAAATAGTTGCAAAGTCTGGATGAATGATGCAATACACAACAAACCAACAAAAAAACATATAAGGGTATACATAACACTGAATGACACAAAATAAATAATATAGTTACATCGTCTAAACAAAAATAAAAATAATATCACCAAATATAGCAATTATGAAATTATGCAATTTAGTCAATTCTAGCGAGTTAAACTATCAATATTTTCAGATTATATATACAAAATATCAAGAGAATAGTGATTATAAAAAGTAAATAATCAACTCTTTAAATTTAAAAACAAATATTATTTGAACTTAAAAAAGTTAAAATTCCGTGCGGAGCGCGGATTAACCCCTAGTTTTAAGCTACTTTAGCTTAATGATATTTGGATTACAAAACATTGTACTTATCATTCTCAGCATTACATATTAGTTTCAATAATAGAGATGTTTGGTATTTTTTTGTTCAACTGTAAAGATGTTTTGTATAAAACTAAAGACTCAATAAATATTTTTTAACATTATTTATTGATTTTTCATGAAATCTATTTTTAACATAATATACCTTTTTGGAACTCAACATAAAATACCTTTCGTGGTATATTTTTACATATTCTTTTAGAATTTATTATTTATTCTCTTAGAATTTATATTATAGTTAATTTCATTCCATTTCATTTCTTTAAAAGGTATTATTTATGTTACAAATTTTTTTCCTGCAATTACTCATTCCATTTTATTTTATTCTAGAACTTCTACCATTCCATCGTTGATATTCTATTTACTCTAGTTTCATTTCGTTCAGAGTATTCATAAATTCTATTTCCAGTTACAGCCATTATTGTACGTACCAGTTGAATCTTGAGTTTGAACAAGATAAAACATCATCATAAAAGTGGCAGTGCACACACGGTGTCTCTCCATTTTTTGCATTACTGTGCCAAGGCAAAGATAATGCTTTTCTGAGATATCAAGCTATGAGTGTATGATTATATAAGCCACTTCTCAAAAGTCCTAAGTCAACTTCTTATAAGTCTCCTTAATGAATCGAATACAAAAAAAAACAAAAATTACTTGAGGATATTTTTTGAACGGTGCAAAATGATACGGTAAAGCAAGTTGAGAGGAAATGACAAGAGTAAGATAAGTGGTCGAAAACTATCATGTCACCATGACTAAGCCAACTCTAAAGAGTAATTGCTACGTTTGTTGACCTGGAACATGAGGAATTATTATCGAGCAGAGGGGATGGTACCGTCTTGGATAGGCTGTATTTACCTGAATCATTTGAAGGGGATAAGCTTTGCTATAGAAATCAATAAAGACTCAAACCCAAGAGATGTGGATTGATGGTGACACAGAAGCTGTGAAAGAGAAAGACTCATGATACTCCTAGTTCTCTTCCTCTGGATATGACACACCAAAAAATTTAAATTTTGATTTGTTAGATACACACAAACAGATTGAGAGAAAATTCAATACAAAGAGAAGATAAAATTGTCGATTGATTAATTTTGTACAAAACGTGAAAGACTGGTTATAATGAATAAACTAAAACCCTAAGCCTAAACAAGATGGGTTTAGGACATTCCTAATCCAATTTATAATTGGTTTACTATTCATAATCCTATTAGAACTTGATTTACATAAATTGAATTACAAATAAAAAGAAATAAATCAACAAACTGGTTCTTCTTGAGCTTCTCCTCCTTTTTCTTAATGCCCCACGACTTTTACATAGTATTTGAGTATCTCCTTATGGGCTTTGAATCTTCCATGTACTTTTGGCCCAACAAGAAAGCAAGTGGATCAAGATTCTGGTTGCAATCCTTCTTTTGGGCCGAAAATGCCTTATTTCAATCAACTCCAATTTTAACATATTTCAGCACCTTCCTAACTTGTTTTCCTTGTTCTACAGGCCCGCTTGGAGGTGAAAAGTGATCATTGTAGCTCAAGTTAAGCTCAGGTATGTTGCTAATCTTTTTTGGATTGTTTATCGTCCATCCGAAGGCACCTTTATCGCCTAGTTCAGGTTCAATCAGTTCATCCACTCTAGACTCGTCCAGTTCAGCATCACTTCATGATTCATCCAACCCAAACAACTTCAACTTCCTAGCTAACACTTTTCCATTCCAGTGTGTATCAAAACATCTTCTCTTCTCTCTATCTCGAACGTCATAGATCATTCCGATGAGGCTTTGAAATTGTCCATTAAGCTGCACATGATTAGTAGTATAGCTGACCCATACATTGGCTTAAATCCATTGAGTTTAAGGTTGATCCAGGTCGCACCATTCCCTCCTCCTTTAAAATGATTTGTCCTCAAATCCAGTTATTTAAGGATTAATGGACTGTTCAATCTCTGCTGCTTTGTTTGTCTTTTGACCAAGGTGTTGTGAAAGCTCTTGTGCACTTGTATTTCCCCTCCAGGCTCAAATACAAAGCACTGTAAAGCTTTCAAACTTCCTAGATGCTTCAGTGGACTATGCTCACTACAAGCAGCACTTGATCAAACAATTTTTGCTCTCTATTAAACACATATCTGATTTCTTTTGATTAATCTTCTCTCCATTGATACCAAACACAAGCCTTGTTCTTAGAATTCTTAGCACGTGATCTCAGCTTAGACAAACCAGAAACTGACATTGGTTCTTCATGTTCATGCAAGAACCCTTCCAAATCAAACTTCAATTATGCTTCTATTTGGATCATATTGTTGTTGATACTTTTATGCTCACAAAAGCTCCCTCCTGGTGTTGCAGCCCCTTGATAAACATCAGGTTCTTCACTAGGCTGATATGAATCCATGCAGGAGGTTTGGTTAGTAGATCACAAGAAAAAATATTCAATAATATCACCTTCTTCAACCATAGTTGTAGGTGCCAATTCATGAGTTTTAGGTGATCCATCAAGCACTCCTTTTTCAGCTTGGTTTTGACCAGGCACATGATCAAATATATCTGATGATCCCTCCTCTTGTTTTAGATGGGTGTCCCATTTGTCTGCTTGACAAAGAGTGGTTGGTTTTTATTCAAACTCTTGTTCTCTCTCACCCTGCTTTGCTGCAGTTTCTTCTTTCTTCTCTACTGGTTCCTTATGGTAACAACTTAGCTCATTATCTATGGATGCTATTCGTGGAACTGACCTATGTTGTGTATTTTTCATCAGAACAGTGAGTGATTGATCTATCATGTTCATGAGGTGTTCCTTGAACTGTGGGCTTTGCAATTCATCAAGATATGATTCATGTAGCTGAAACTTTCTTTGCTCATCACGACTTTAGTAGGACTTTGGGTCATCTCTGGATGTCCTAACACGTCCTTTAGCTTCCCTAGCTAGGCTTTTCATCCTTTCCAAATCAGTTTGCCCATACCTCTTGGCTACAAACTTTTTCTTCACGGCAGCCTTCATCTCATACCAAAAAGAAATTTGTTGATCTCCATATTGCCTTCTAGTATTAGTTGTCTGATAATCAAGTGCATATCCACATAATGCAGTCATTGTTAGCTGAACCTGCCTCTCTGCTGTATACCCATGAAAATTAATAATTATATCCATCTCTTTTTCCCATTCTAAGTCTCTGTAGAAGAGTGGAATCTGGATCTGTTTGTTTCTTCTTTGCAACTCCCTTGTTGCTTTGCACTCGACCATCTCATCATGGTTTCTTTTGCTTTCAAAAGAAGACATAGGAGACTGCTGGATATGATAGATCATGTGATTTAGGTTAAGAACAAAATTCTCAAACCTTCAAGTGACTTTGATACCAATTAATACCATGGATCACTTGAAGGGGGATAAGCCTTTAAAAATATTGTTTAATTGATTTTATACAAAACGTAAAAGAGGGCTTATAATGAATAAACTAAAGCCCTAAGCCTAAAGAAGATGGGCTCAGGATGTACTAATTCAATATATAATTGGTTTACTACTCCTAATCCTATTAGAATTTGGTTTACATAACTTGAATTACAAATATAAAGAAATAAACCAACAAGCTGGTTCTTCTTGAGCCTCTCTTCTTTTTTCTTAATGCCCCACGACTTTTACTGAGCATTGGAGTGTCTCCTTATGGTCTTTGGATCCTCCACATGCTTTTGGCTCAGTAAGAAAGCAAGTGGATCAAGATTCTGGTTGCAAACCTCTTTTTGGACCGAAAATGCCTTATTTCAACGAACTCTAATTCTAGCCCATTCCAGCACTTTCCTAACTTGTTTTCTTGTTCTACAGGCCCACTTGGACATGAACAGTGATCACCATAGCTCAAGTTAACCTCAGGTATGTTGCTGATCTTTTCTAGATTATTTATCGTCCACCCGAAGGCACCTTTATCGCCTAGTTCAGGTTCAATCAGCTCATCCTCTCTAGACTCGTCCAATTCAGCATCACTTCCTGATTCACCGAACTCCTATAGCTTCAGCTTCCCAACTGACACTTTTCCATTCCTCAGTGTAAACACTTTTCCATTCCTCGATTTACCTAAACCTCTTTTCTTCTCTCTATCTAGAACCTCACAGATCATTTCGATGAATCCTTGAAACAGTCCATTAAGCTGCACCATGATCAATAGTATAGTTGACCCATACATTGTTATCAATCCATTGAGTTTAAGGTTGATCCAAGTCGCACCAAGGGACATTTTCATGAGAAAAAAATACGTTATATTGAACCTTACGTACTCATTTCCTCTATTTTCCTCAGTAATTATGTCTCAGTATATGTTTACTTTGCTACTCTGTAGTTAAACAGAGATCTTGATTCTACTTCTTTGTGCAGCAAGACGAACAGACAAAACCGGTAACAAGACGAGCATAAACCATAAATATAGCAAGACGAACATAGACAAAACCGGTAACAATCGGTGAGTTAAAACAAATCAAACCAAAGAAATACTTGTTGAGTTAGACCAAGACGAACATAAACCATAAATATTGCAAGACGAACGGAGACAAAAACTGGTAACAATCGGTGAGTTAAAACAAACCAAACCAAAGCAATACTTGGTGAGTTAGACCAAGATGAACATAGAACCTAAATATATGTTACGTTTGATCTTCGAATCTCGTTGAGTGTTTGATTCAATTATAAGCTAAAAAGACAATGACAATTTGTTTGCCCAGTTCATGGATCCTTCTGCTATGTCTGGGGGGAGGCTCATGCTCCCAATCCACTATTCCGATCACCGGGAATACGCTTGTGGCGTAAGTTACACTCCAGTAACCACTCTATCTTTTGGTTACAGGAGTACAAAAGATAAGGAGAAAGTGAATACAAGAAGTATAGAAAATGTAATGCTTCTCCGGCAAACTGCGACTCCACGCGATGAGGTAACCAAACTTCTTCTTCTCCGATTTTTCCCTAGACTTTCTTGTTACTCTGTTTTCCGTTGTGAAACCAACTTATTAACGACTTCAGCTTCATTTCCAGGTTATAAAGAAGATGCGGCCCAGTACCGCCTTCTGGTCCAGCAACACACGAAGCTCTCCAGCCCTTAGCTCAACCTGGAATAGTGGACGGCCCTATAGAAGACGACGGCCCAGCTGAGAGAGAGAGCGGAAGACATAAGCCCAAAAAAACTCTCCATATTGGCTTTAATTTCTCTCATTTCTCATTCAGATACAAATCTGAAACCCTAGCCTCCTGTCGAACCTCTCGACTCTTCTGTCTCTTCTTCCTTTTCGTCTTTGTTCTTCATTTTTCCGACGACCTTTCAACCGATAAAACTCCACCTCAAAGCTAACTTCAGATCCCCCTACTCTTCTTCTATCTTTGAACCTCTGAAGCTGACTGAACCAGCTCGAATAAATCTGATTTGACTTCTGACCGACTGATGCTTCAAAGAAGAAGACAGCGACTGTTCCCATACCCTCCTCAGACCATCTTGAACCCTTAGAGATTACATGCCTCCACTAGATCTTCTTCAAACTCAACTCGAATCTTAAGGTTAGTCATCCTTCTTACTCGATCTCTAGTTTACTTGACAGATCTGTAACATGCAACCCAAAAATTAAGCTTAGCTTCATATTCCTGTAAACTGTATATTGACCCGCTGTCTTTTGTCTTTTACTGCGAGATGATCTTCTTCATCTCCTCTTCCTGTTGTAAGATAACTCCCTATGCCATCTTCACAGCCGTAGGCTATTAAGCCTACTCAGGCACCAGACTCTTCTCTAGAGTCTTTCCAGGTACACTTTTGGTCAAAATGTCTGCTAGGTTTAGACTCATGTGAACTTTGACCGTTGTTGCATCACCTGCTGCTATTACGTCTTTGATAAAGTTGAACTTAGTATGAATGTGCTTTGTCCTTTCATGAAAACCTACATTCTTTGTTAAGAAAATAGCTAACTGTGAATCACAGTTTATCTTGACTGCTTCTTGAACATATCCCATATCTTCACAAATCCACTTAAGCCACAACGCCTCTTTAGCTGACTCTGTTAGCGCCATATACTCCGACTCAGTGGTTGATAAAGCCACTATCGGCTGGAGACCTGATCTCCAGCTGACTGTCTTGCCTCCCACTTGAAAAATATAACTAGTAATTGAGCTCCTCCGATCCAAATCAGTAGCATAATCCGCATCACATAAACCTCCACCTTAAAATTTGAACCTTTAGTAAAATTCGAACTGTAATGAAAGTTTCCTTAATATACCTCATAATCCACTTAACAGCTTCCCAATGTTCACGTCCTGGATTTCCTATGAACCTACTTACAAATCCCTATGCGTGTGCTATATCCGGACTAGAACCAACCATTGCGTACATGAGACTCCCAACTGCACTTGCAAGAGGGATCTCTCTCATGAATTCAGCCTGAATCTTAGTTTCCTTTTCGTCCAAGCTTTTAAGTTTGAATAAGATCCCATTGGAGTTGTCATTGACTTGCACTTTTTCATGTTAAAGGTTGAGCGTACTTGTTTCAAGTATTTTTCCTGAGACAATTTCAGAATTCCCATTTCCCTGTCTTTGATGATGTCCATTCCCAATATTCTTGACGCGCAACCCAGATCTTTCATTTCAAATTCTTGATTGAAGCTTCTCTTCAAACTCTGAATGCTCTTTGACTCCTTAGAAGCCACTAACATATCATCTACACAGATTAGAAGATAAACCGTTTTTGAACTTTTTGTCCTCTGATGTAAACGCAAGGATCATAGGGACTCTGTCTGAACTTCTGTTTTTTCATGAATCCATTGAATCTCTTGTTCCATTGCCTTGGTGACTATTTAAGACCTTATAGATATTCTTTAGGACATAAACCATATCTTCCTTACCCTTAACCTTGAACCCCTCAGGTTGCTCCAGATAGATTTCCTCATCCAGTGTACCATGTAGAAAAGCCGTCCTGAAGTCTAGTTGTTCTAGTTCCAAGTCTTCATTAACAGGTAGAGATAACATGAGCCTGATTAAACATGTTTAAGAACCAGTGCAAAAACCTCATTGTAGTCAATGCTTCTATCTGTGAGAACCCTTTAGCAACCAGTCTAGCTTTAAATCTAGGATCCTCAACTCCTAGAATCCATGTTTCTTCTTGTATAACTATTTTAGCCAAAGACTCGTTTCGTTTCTGGTCTCTTGATGATATCCCATGTTCCATTTTATCTAATGAGACCATTTCCTCTTCACTTGCAGCGCTCCATTCCTTGCTTTCTCGAGTCCTCATAGCTTATGTATAAGAGTGTGGCTCATCTATTTTGTTGTCTTGTGCTTCTGATAAAGTGTAAGCCACAACATCAAAGTCATCTAACTTAGATTGCATCTTAGTTTCTCTGCGAGTCATGTCTCTTGCTAGAATATACTTCTCCAATTCCTGCTCTTCCTCTGAGTTTCTCTCTGGCCTATCCTCTGAATTTCCTACTTGATCTGAATCAGATTCAACTCCACTTGTAACTGAGGACTCTGTTGTAGTACCTGATGTTGTAGCCTCATAGTCGTTGATACAGCCTGAAGGACTTTAATCAGAATCGGATTGAAAGAAACTCTCTTCCCTTTACCCTTCTCTTCCTTCTTCTTCGGTAACTGTTCTAACTAAGCACCCTTATCATCAACCTTGTAGCTTTAGAGAACCCTTATAGACTTCTTCCTCATGAAAGATTACATTTATGCTCACTACACACTTTCCTTCTTTTGGTAACCAAACCCGAAATCTCTTAGTTCCTTGAGGATAGCCAACAAAATAGCCTTTTGTAGCTCTAGTGCATGTCTTAGATTTCACCATATGAACATAGGTAACACATCTGAACCTTCTTAGATGTGATAAACTTGGCTTAAACCCACTCCACAGCTCCTCTGGTATCTTGAGATCAATAACAGAACTAGGAGACCTGTTAATTAGGTAAACTGCTGTAGAATCTGCTTCTGCCCAAAACGATTCTTCCATTCCACTCTTTGCAAGCATGCATCTAACCCTTTCCATGATAGTCTTATTCATCCTCTTTGAAACCCCGTTCTGTTGTGGTGTATAGACACCACATTTTATTCCTCTTGATACCAGACTGCTTGCATAACTCATTAAACTTGTTATTACAATACTCCAACCCGTTCATTTTACCTTCGATGCAGTTTGATTCAACTTCGGACTTCCATTCCTTAACTTTGATAATGCCTCATCCTTAGTCTTTAAGAAATAAATCCAGACTTTCTTTGAGAAGTCATCAATGAAGATTATGAAGTATTGTTTCTCTGCTACACTGACAACAACTATTGGGGCTCCCCATAGATCATAATGAACATACTCTAGAACCTCCTTAGATGTATGTTTTCCCTTTTTAAAACTTTGCTTGTGTGCTTTTCCTAACACACACACCTCGAAAAACCCTAGTGAGTTAACATGCTTGTTTTCCAAGTAACCCTGCTTCACAAGTGCTTCCATGTTCTTTAAGCTTAAATGTCCTAATCTAGAATGCCACTTTCTCGTATGATCAACTCCAAATTCTGCAGTATTAGCTTCTCCATCCAGTACTTTACCACCATCAGTGTAGTTTCCTAAAATGACTTCATTTCCATCCTTGTAGAACCTTACTTTGAAATTGTCGCCAATATAGTTACATCCAGATTTCTCTAGACAACCATAAGAGATCAAATTTCTACCCATAGTAGGCATATACTTGACTCTAGTGAGTATGACAATAGAACCATCATGTTTCTTTATCCTGATTTTCCCGCTCCTTTGGTCTCGCTATAGGTATCATTTCCCATTAACGCCTTACCACCTTCACCTTCGTTTAGACCAAATAGAACTCTTTTATTACGTGTGATAAGGAAACTAGCTCCTGAATCCATAACCCATTCACCTCTAGTATCTTGAATGCTCGCAGTCAGTATTAGTGGTTCTTTCTTTACTGAAGCAACATTAGCTAAGCTAGGATTCTTGTTCTTTCCTCTCTCAGGACACTCTCTTTTCCACTAACCTTTCTTTCCACAAATAAAGCATCCTTTATATGTCTTATTGTAGTTTGGCTTGGAGAAGGTCCTACCGTTGCTCTTTGGTTTGTTCCTATTGAACCGACCTTCCTTCTTATTAGATCTTCCTCTGTTGCTGACATATAACCCCTGTTCTACACTCTTGTGTTTATGCAGCAATCCTTTCTCCCTCAACTCTGTCTCTTTAACATAAACCTCATTAACAATAAGCGTGTCTTTGCCACTTCCACACTTCAACGTATGAACTAATTGCTCAAACTTTGGTGGTATACCTGTGAGAATTTGAATTGCTTGATCTTCATCTGAGATGTTGATACTGAGACTCTCTAAGTAATTCACCAGTTCGAGAAAATAGTCTTGTGTGCATCCATTTTGTAACTTGCAAATCTTTGCTTGAGGTAAATCTTGTTTCGGAACGACTTGGTCTTGTAGTCTTTCTCCAACGCCTTCCAAATACCAAGAGCGGTATATTCTTTCATTACATTCCTTACACTTTGATCACCCAAGCTCATTTTGATAAGACTCTTAATACGCTTATTTTTGGCAGCTCTCTTGAGATCAACTTCAGACTTTGTAGCATCCTCCTTCTTGCTTGGATCGTCGGTCTTGATCACTTCTTCCTCCAGAATTGAGTCCAATTCGAGAATCTCCAAAGCGCACAACATCTTATGCTTCCAAATACGAAGTCTCCTTGTCCATCAAACTTTTAAACTTCAGATCTCCCTTGTGTTGGCTCCATCAATGACCTTTCTGTATCTTAATCTTCAGTTTGCAGGATACAGTCTGAAACTGAAGAACCCGTAGAAGATCCATAACCAGTAACCAGCTAATCAAGAAGTATGGTCAAGCTTGTGGAATCTTCCAAGCGAGCAACACACACAAATAAACTAGATAAGTTCTGGACCTTGACCTGATTCTTCTTGTTGCTTGCTTTGATAGTATGAATATCAAACTTGCTTCTTTTACTAACCCGAATGAGAACTTGAGATGATTTCCTTGATACGATAACCAGTGTTTTAATACCACTTGTTACGTTTGATCTTCGTATCTCGTTGAGTGTTTGATTGAATTCTAAGCTAGAAAGACAAAGACAATTTGTTTGCCCAAGATCCTTTTGCTACGTCTGGGGGGAGGCTGGTGCTCCCAATCCACTATTCCAATCACCGAGATTAAGCTTCCGGTGTAGGCTACAGTTCACTAACCACTATATATTTTGGTTACAGGAGTAAAAAGATAAGGAGAAAATGAATACAAGAAGTATAGAGAATGTAATGCTTCTCCGGCAAACTTCGACTCAACGCGACGAGGTAACCAAGATTCTTCTTCTCTAATCTTTCTCTAGACTTTCTTGTACTCTGTTTTCCGTTGTTTAACTAAATTTTCAACGACTTCAGCTTATGTTGCAGGTTATAAAGAAGACGCGGTCCAGTACCGCCTTTTGGACCAGCAACACACGAAGCTCTCCAGGCCTTAGCTCAACCTGGAATAGTGGATGGCCCAAAAGAAGACGACGGCCCAGCTGAGAGAGAGTGAAAGACATAAGCCCAACAACAATATAGCAAGACAAACAGAGAAAAAATTACAACAAGGCGAACATAGTAAAAGGCAAAGACATATTTGGTGAGCTGTTGCAAGACAAACAGAGTAAAAACCCTAAGGAGATATAATCGACAATTTCAAAACGTAAGACAAAACTAAAATCAAGTTAAGGAAATGAACCAAAGCAATACTCATATTGAAGAGAGGAATCAAATTATGGAACGAAATAGAAGTAAACAAACCCTAATATATGAACACGCAAAAAACCTTAACCGTACATCTATCAATCGATAGATCTTGAGAAAGCAAATAAATGAAAAAAGAGAAGGGAAGACACTAAATTTTATAGGATACACTATGAGACAATGGATCTAGAGAAAAATGGAGTCAGCAACAACGATTACAGCGAAGAACCTTTGTAGTTTTGAGAGACAAAGAGAAGCTTCTTACAATGCACAATCTTTCCAGTTTTCTGCAGGTTGGGTTATCCGAGATAGTTATGGAGTGGTAAGATATTGGGCTATGGCTAGTTTGGGAACTTTCGTTTCTCCTCTTGAAGCAGAATGTAAAGCTCTATTAGTTCATGTGCAATGTGTCTTTGTCTTGGGCTATAAGAAGATAATCTTTGAAGGTGACTGACAAGTCTTAATTAAGTCAATACTTGGGAAAAATTGACTTTAGTATTGTTACGATCTGTAATGATATTAAAATTTGGAGCCATCGATTAGAAGAAGTTCGGCTTACTATGCACTTCGGGAAATAAATGGAGTATTAATAGCTTTAGCGAAGAAATGCTATTCCAATATTCTCTTTAACTCATCATCTACTATTATCCCACATTGATTATCCAGTGTGAATTTTAATGATTATATTAGACGTCATTTTAATAAAGTTAATTTTTTGAAATCATTATCAAGGAACCCGCGTGAGGTGGAAAATATTTTTTGGCAAATATATTTGGGTGGAAAATAATTTGTGGCAAATATATTTGGGCGGAAAATAAGTTTAGTAAAATTTTGGTGCTAAACACACAATTTTTACTTTGTAAAGTATAGTTTTGGGCTTACATTTGGTGGAAAAAACGAAATATGTGATGCCAAAAGCAAAATATTTTGGTGCCAAGACACATTACATATATATTTTTATTTAAATTACATGCATAATTGGATTAAATTTAAATTTAATGTAATACATTAGAATATTCATAAATTTAATATAATACATTACACCATTGCATCATTCATCAAAAAGATCACCAAATTTAATACATCACAAAAAGACTTACTTAACCAGAATTGAAATTTGAATCTGAATCTTAATCGTCGCCCATAATTTATATCTCACTTGCTGATATATATTCATCATGAGATCGATTGAAAAATTGAGTATCATAATCTGCGGTATCTTCAATAGCAAGTGTTTCTTTTCGTACAACAGCTCTTTGAGGTTTCACTTAATTGTATGTGTCATCATGCCATGCGGTTAAAGTAAGTTTTGGTGTTTCCCGTACATCTTTTGGTATAAATTTTGTACATACCCACCAATCATCTCCATAAGATCGACGCACCCGCAGATATGAAGAAAACATGCTTGATCACAATTGCCAAGTAATACTAAAGGATATTTTGCTTAATGTCTGTGTGGTGCAACATCAACCAAACCCGATGATGGATGTTTTCTGATATCATAAGTTTCTATTGTATTGAACTACCTGCATTTCAAAATCACAGCCTTCAGTCCAACAGAACCATGATACTCATCCTCATTATCTCTTGTATGAGCCCGTAGTAATCTGTTTCAGTGATTTCAGGTACCCACACCCCATAACTTTTTGTCTTCTTTTTATGACCATGGTTTTGAATGTGAAAAGAGTTTTTCCGTAAGTGTTAAATTAGCCAATATATAAAGTTACGTTTGGGAACTTGGAAAAAATCCAGCATTCACATAGGAAATTTATAAGTCTCGGTTGCATCGTTTATTTGTAGATCAAACATATTTTTATTAGTCAAAATAATAGTAAGTGTCTTATATAATAAATATAATGAGACACTCACGTAATCTTTACACCCTTCTGCAAATGATCATTTTTTGCTTTTTGCAAAGCATGAGGAGTAATATCAGAGATGCTCTGGCTCATATACTCTTTAAACATCCTACTTTGATTTTAGGGATTAACTTATAACTTCAAAAATTATTTTGAAGTATAGCTTTAAAATACTACTTACCGCTCATAAGGCACAAATTCTTCACAGTTGAGCAACATAAATGTTTGAAGGACAGTGAAATCTTGATCATTTAACCATCCACTTTGTCCACTAACTTTTCCTTCGTGATAGAACAAGCTAGGTATATTTGGATAATCATATATAGATGAATATCTCTAGGAATTTGAACATAGAGGTTTTCAACTTCTTGATGTTCAAAATAATAGGATGATGCATATGAGATCTCTTCACATTAGGTAACAATAGAACTTCCAATGTGTTTTGTTTTGAACTTTCTTCTTTAGATGATACCTATGTCTCTCATAAAGATACATCCACCTATTCGACAAGACCACCTTTTTCATCAGGAAGGTGCACAACCAAATGTCCCATAACATCAAAAGAAAGAAGGAGAAAATATCTTTTCCATATTAAAGAGTTGCATTGCAATATAATTTTTTAGAATAGCATTGTCTTTGTTTCGGAGCATCTTCCATGAAGTATTCCTAAAGAAGAGTGAATATCTACAACTAAAAATTTAAAGTTAGATTAGCAAAACAAATCAGTACAAAAAATTTACAATACATAACAGGTACCTTGAATTGTTGTATGAATGCATTTTTGGAAGAATTTCTGAAACACACAATTGGAAGTAGTTGTTACATGATTATATGGCAATTATGACTTTTCAGCCCGTGTAATTTTAGATTGGCTTCATCAATGTATCGGCTAAATTTTGAGGCATATTTATTTAGAAATTTTATATCATTTTCAACCATAACAGAAATTGTCTTTTAGCTGCATTTGACAACCTAAAAATTAGCACATGCATCGTTCCATGTCCGTTAAACTCCAAGTCATGTATTCTACATATTTAGGAAGATCCAACCTTGATTTATGTTATCTTTTGTCTTACCCAGTGTGTTTAGCACTGTCTGTATAAGATTATCATAAAAAATGTGCATGAAATCAAGGTTGTGTCACATAGGCAAGTGCTCCCAAAATGGTAATTCCAAAATATACAATTTTTAACCCAATTATGACTATCTATGTATCCTTTTATTGTTCATGCAGACTTTTAATGTTCATTCCTTCCCCATTCAACGGTTTTGGATAAACCTAAGATGTTTATTCTTTCGTACAAAATATCCTCCCTAGTTAACTATGGTGAAGGATGATCGGTTATCGATTTGCTCCCTCTAAATACTCCCACGTTTCCTAGATATTGCATTGTACCTCTGAAATTGCAGAGTAGCTCACATGTTAATTTGAGCATATCAGTTGATACTATCAAATTTTAGGTATTGTAATGATCAAGTTTAATATCCAAAAGCATTTCCTATTTATATTCACCTTATTTATATTCATTTAATTTGAGTATAACGACAAAGTGCTTGCTACCATACCAAATTACTTAGCTGATCTATTTTTGGATGTTATGAAAGAGAGTCAAAATTAATTTATTACAAAATTTAGAGTTATGTGGTCAGAAATAAGTTATTTATGCAGCAAACATATGTTATTACTGCTATTATACATAAGTAATAACATATACATTTAATACATATTTCTTTGTTATGTAGGATGTTTTAAACCATGCTTTTCAGTTTAATGAAGATTCTTATGATGGTTATATTTAGTTTAATTGTATGATTGTCTCTTATATGTATTGAATATTGTCTTATCGGTTTCTATATATAATTGTTTCAATTTAACTATAATATATGTATTCAAAATTGGCTATGTAATATTTATCTTAAATCATGGTAAAATATTTATAACATAACTGTATAAAAACAACAACATAGCTGTAATAAAATAACTATTATATGATATTGTTAGGTAAATGTGTTTTTGTTTCATATTCCAGAACCCTAAGTTGAACAAAAAGTTATCTTCTCTCTCATTTTCACATGCAATGAAAATCGTAATATATTTACTGAATTAAAGTTGCAAATATATCAAAATTGAAAATTTGGGTTCATGTAATCAGATATACCAAGACCCTATTAATAAGAACAGTCGTAAAGAGGTAGATACTATCTAATCTTAAGGTATTCAAATGATATTTTACTTGCATATTATTAAATGTTATTTCTAATTTTCCATCTTATTTATGTGAATTCGAAACTTTTTTGAAAGAATGTAAAATTTATTTCAATAAAAAAATATTGTTACAATGAATGTGACTTTGGTATCAAGTTTTTGAGATAGATTTTCATGTCAAATTCTAGCGTCTTGATGTGAACCAAGCAGCCCTTGCACCTTCATATTTGCAGTTCCTTTTCTTTCAGAGTGTTGAGATATTGTTCCTGGCATTTTGTCAATGTACTGTGACACTTGTTGAGCAGTTCGATGTTGCTCGCCTTGCCTCCTTCCATTTCTTTCACGCCACATCGTATGGATTGATAGTTGGAAAGCATAGCAAAGGAGAAACAGAGTGACCTTGTCCCTCATCATGTCCAACAGAATATCTAGGAGTTACTCCAACAATTGTGTAGCAGGATCCTAGAAGTTTAGAAACCAGACTCTTCCATACCTCATATGTGTACTGACTTTCAAAAAACAAGTGGTTCCTTGTTACTGTGTGACCACTGCATAGAATACAATGTACTTAAGCACCCTGATAGAATTGTATAACTCTGTCTCCAATTCCTAGTTGATTGTGAGTACCAGGCAAGCTATCACCGAGAACTTAGGAGTAGCTTGAATGAACCATATGCCTTGAAACCAAGCCACTTTTGAATGTACAACCTGGGTGAGTTGCCATGTTTGTTGAGTGTTCACCATTGCTCTTCCATAGTCGGACGTTTGCAGGTTGGTTTAAACCTTGCATATGAACTTTGAGGAGATCTTCGATTTGATTGAGAGTATCAACTTTGTGTCTGCGCTGTCGATGCATTTGTATTGCTTGTTCTACAATTGTTGTTAGGAGAATTCCCATTGACATAGGACCTTGTGTTCCTGCAAATTCAATCAGTATTCCTAGTACATTCCAAACATTAAACCAAAAGGAGGTCGATGATCCATTTTGTACCTCAACCTTGGTTAAAGTTGTTGCCAATGATATTTACTTGAGCAGTTTTGTCCACATCCATGAGGCCAGTGAACTCTTATCATTTGCAGATCTGAGAGAACCCTTCCTTATAAGATAGATATGTTTCCATCGTGCCCATAGAGATGAATGTGCATATAGGATTCGCCATATCAGCTTCAGAAAACTGACAATATTCGTTGATTTTAGACCCAATCCTCCCTTTTCTTTTGGTCTACACACATCTCTCCATGCAATCTTTGCCTTTTTGGGGTGTAATTCTGGCCATGAACACAAAAATGCAGAACATAAGTTTCTCTATCTCTTGGATACACGTTTTTGGAAGTCTAAAGGGAGAGATTCCAGAAGCTTGTGATACTATAAATTACTGACCCGATGAGTTGTAGACAACCGACAAAAGATAGTGTTCTGGCTGTCCAGCAACTGATACGCATCCTTATTTTTCCAATCAGTGGTGTGTAGTCATTTAAACTCATTCTCTTTGTCATTAGTGGCAGGCCAAGGTACCGTACTAGTAGCATACCAGACGAAAAGGGGAATTGTTCCAGAATGGCATCCCTATATGTATCTTGAACTCTAGCCAAGTGTAATGAAGATTTTTCAGACTAATTTTCAATCCCGAGAAACCTGCAAACTCAGTGAATAAATCAAGTATCCCTTCAATTGATCTGCAAAATATGAGTAAGTCGTCAGCGAAACATATATGAGTAATGTTCAGCTTCTCACAGTATGGGTGAAACTGAATTCTCTTCTCCTTCGCTGCCTTATCCAACCTTTGAAAGAACTTGCATACAGAACACCAACAAGTAGGGAGATAAAGAGCATACTTTGGCCAATGCCCCTTTTCACTCTAAAAATAGCATGCTAACTTTCCATTCACTTGAACCAAGAAAGAGGCCATTTCAACACATTTCTTGATCCAGAGGATATATTTGTCACAAAATTACAGAGCCTTCAAGGCAAAGAGTAGAAAAGACTATTGTACAAAATCAAATGCTTTTTGACCATTGAAATATACGATTGTGTACAGTTTTAAAATATTTATTGGTGATTAGTTTTCTAAAAACTACTTTTACCAGTTGAGATTTTGAAAAAAAAAACACTTACGAAAAGCATTTTTGAAATAACTACATACTTCTTGGCAAAAAAAAAAATACCGTATTTTTTTTGTTTTCTTAGGCAGTGTACGTGATTTTTTAATTGAAATATTAATATTTCTATATTTATGCATTAACATAGCAAAAATAAATAAAGAGAGATTATTGATGAAATAGTACTTATACAAAATTACTAAGAATCGACTAAATTTTTTGCATATCATTTAAATTCTAAAACTACAAAATAACTTATATTAGTAAAAAATAAATTATTTTATTTTTTTGTAGGATTTTAAGGGTTTGGTTAATTATAATTTTATTTTTTAGTAAAACTAACTTACAATTAAATTTAGTTTACTAAATTATTAGAGTTGGGTAATATTTTAACTAATAATGAACTGATGGTCACATTTTTCTTTAATATATTTAAAAAACTCATATAAGAAATTCAAAATTTTATCAAATAAAATAAATATAATTGTTTAGTTCGTCAATAAAAAATTATGTATAAATTTAATTGTATTAATGAACATATTAATAATTATATCTAGATTAGTAGTAATTAATTGTTTATTACACTACTATATTTTTACTATAAACTTATAGTAAGGGTAATTATATTTTTAATTATAACTAGTTCACATTTATTTGAGTGTAATTTAATATTTTTATTTTAAAATCTAGAAATTAATATGTTTTATAATATTTAAATTATATTTGAATTGTGTAAAATTTTTATGTGTTTTTGGTGATATTATATTGTATTTTTACTATTTCTAAAAACTTATTTTTAGTTTAATAATATTTTTTGTTATTAGTTTAGAAAAACAAAAGCCAAAAACTAAAATCCAAAATCTAAAATTACCATTCTAGTTTTTCATAAAACTAAAGTCACACTAAAATCAAAAAACTAAGAACTAAAACCCAAAAATTAAAAGGCAATTATCTCAAATAGTTTGTTTTTGGTTTCTCACCAAAAGAACCCTCAATTAGAATTATGAGTAAAAGAGGTTTTCTTTAAGAAGCAAAAGACCCTTCAACCATTTACTTTATAGGATATATAAATATAAATAAATAATAAAAATTATAGTTTCGAATTATATGTTTTCAAATTCAAACTTTTTATTAAAAAAATCAAAATCTTTTAAAGTTTTCATTTTGAAAGTCTAAAATGCTTTACAAAACTATTTTTATTTTTTTATTCTTAAACTTTTAATATTTATTTATTTATTTAAAAAGAAACAAACCCACAACTCCCCAAAACTAAGTTTAGATTAGTTAATCGTATAGTATAAATGTATATATACCCTTTAATAAAAAAAATTGATCATTTTCTGCATTGAGAACTTTTTTGGTGAAAAAAATTTAAAAAAAAACTATTATAGAAAATTTATCAATCAAAAAAACTTATACTAGAAACCAAAAAAAATCGAAACCATCCAAAAAATCATCACTTTAGCATTTGCCACCATTCTGAGAGTTTGGCTGATGTATAGAAAAATGTTATGTATATACAAAGATGTTATTTTAACACTTGTAATTCACCTTCTGCTTCAACACGCATGAGTCTCTCAAAATCTCTCCACCCTAAATCCGTTCCTCTCTCAACCAGTCTCTATTAAACCCTTTTGATTTTTCTCTCTACAATCTCTTGGAAAAGGTACTTTCTTTACGTAGACGATTTCATAGTTGTTGAGAATCTTTTGGGCCTTTTTATTCCCTACACGAATCATAAGGCCATGATTATCGGGGGTGGATAGAGGGTTTTTAGAGGGTTTTTAGGAGGGGTGGAGCCACAGAAGGGGAAAAATCGATCCCCAAAGTAATGAAACAAGGACCGGTTTTCATGGGTTTTTAGGACTGTTCGCGGATTCCACTGACACGTGGCGACCCACGATTAGTCCAACTTTTTTTTTTAAATTCTGACAAAAAAAACAGAAAATTAAGAAACTTAGAAGGTTTCTACGTTAATCATGCCCTAAGTTCCGAAACGGTAGGCTTGATCATAGTTGTTTATGATGAATGATGGGGAGATAATAACAAGTTGATTAATGATTATTATGTTTCCAAATTCTTAAAAAAATTTTATCAATATCAAATCAATCATTTTTCCATAATTAAAACTGAAGTTTTGTTTCAAATCTTTGTCAAAAAAAGAAGTTTCGTTTCAAATAAATGTCATTAAAGTTTTAGTCCTAGTTTGTAATGCCAGTAATGAGAATAGTAATCTTACTATAATAAAAGTTGAATAAGATCAACATCTAACATGTCCACGTCATCAAATAAAATCCACCAATCCCAGATAGCATTTTGACCACGTCATTTAAGCCTATGTCAAGTTAACAATGGGTTTATTTGTCGGGCTTTAAATTATTTTTCCATGGCCCAAATCGATTCCATCTTACAATTTCTCCCAACTGATTGATCATCTCCGACCCTTCCTCTTCGTCGTTATCGTTTCACTTCTCTGGAAACCTCTGTTACTACAATCACTCTGAATCATTTAATATGTTGTTTACTCCTTTGTCCTTCATGTTTTCGTTCCAACTCCCTACGTTTCTCCTCCTATATATTTCATATCAAGCAAAAACCTATGGCCTCACAGAAGAAAGATAAAGCTACTGCTGATAAATCCACCGAAAAGTCTCCAGTCGTTCAGCCGGGGAGGTTTCATGCGGTAGTTCTATGTTTGGTGCTTTAGCGGCTGCCTCCGACTGGTTTACTGATGGCGGCCAGGGTTTGCAAGCAATGGCTAGCGACAGAGGACGATGTGGAAACCTGCGGAGGAGTAGGGTTCCGAAGGGAGTTCAAAGTGGATATGTTGTCTCCTTATTGCAAACGTTGAAAAAGTGCACCTTGTGTTCATATCAGCTTCATAAGGTATTGTTTTTTAAATCTGTAATAAATCTGAAACTTCCTGCACGGTTTAAGATGTGATTGTCCACCTTATGCAGTAAGACAACGTCAAACGTTTCCCTTCCTTAATTTGACCATCCTAATTGTGGCTCATCTTCAGGTCAATTATGTTGGGGAAAGTCACCCACGACGCAGCGGAATATTATGGTTGTGTTCCCCTGACCTTGTGTGAACCTGTGAGGAGAATACTTCGACAATTGCAGAATGTAGTATAAGCGATAACGTAATGAGACGCACAATTTTACGTGGAAAACCTCCTCGATGTGAGAAGGAAAAACCACGGGACCGTAGTCCACTCAAAAATCCACTATATAAATGGTATGAGTACAACCACGTCCTCCCTGTTCAACAGCCTGAACAGAACAGAGAGTCTAGCTACAAAGAGCTATCTCAACAACAAGAGAGCAACAACAACAAGGGAGCAACACAAAGCTTCAAAACCGGCAGCAACCAAACGACCTCAGCTCACAAGGATTCCGGCAACCAGAGACTAATCCCACCGTACAAATCCAAGATAAACAAGTCAACAACAACCCTGCCAAATTTCAGCTCAATCAGAGAAGATCTCACCGTCGGATTTACCAAACACCCAAGACTGCCCAGCTGAAGAACTGTGACGACCAGCTTCACTAAAACCCAGACAACAGAAGATCCAACCGTTGAAATCCAAATCCCTTCGGGGAACCTTTAACCCACTGACTGAAGAAGCTTCTCACAAAATATCAGCTCGATCAGGTTCCGTTTGATCCTTCAAAACCAGTCTTGAATAACCTGACGAAAATCACCTCTTTTTCTCCTTTTTCTCTCTTTTGTCTCTCTCTCTTCAACTCTATTATTGTGTGTCTACAGTGCAAAGAAAGGATGGGGCAGCCTAATAATAAGGGTGAGAATAATTGTGTCTCAACCCACTTGGTTCTCTCCATCTAGGAGGGACCCAACAAACTCCCCCTCCGACTAGATGGAAGAAACAACCATTCCGGCTATCTCTCGGCATACCTCAAGCTTCCCCCTCGGCAATGACTTCGTCATCATATCAGCTCCATTATCATCCGTATGAACTTTCTCAAGCTCCACTTCCTTAGAAGCAACCACATCACGTATCCAATGATACCTCCTCTGAATGTGTTTCGACTTCGAATGAAATGTAGAATTCTTCCCGAGACAAATGGCACTTTGACTATCACAAAGCAACACATACTTTTCTTGCTTGAAACCGATCTCTTCACAGAAGTTCTTCATCCACAACAACTCTTTACAAGCTTCAGTTGCAGCAATGAACTCTGCCTCAGTGGTAGATAGTGCAACACACTTTTGCAACCTTGACTGCCATGCCACAGCTCCACCCGCAAACGTTACCAAGTAACCCGAAGTAGACTTACTAGAATCAGCATCTCCTGACATGTCAGAATCAGTGTAACTGACAAGCAATGGCTTCTTACCTCCAAATGTAATCTTCAAGTCAGAAGTCCCTCGGAGATATCTCAAAATCCACTTCACAGCATTCCAATGTTCTCTTCCTGGATTTGAGAGAAACCTGCTGACAACTCCAACGGCGTAGGCTAAATCCGGTCTTGTACAGACCATGGCATACATCAAACTACCCACTGCAGAAGCATATGGAACTCTCGCCATATCTTCCTTCTCCGCATATGTCTTCGGACTTTGTTGACTGCTCAGTCTTAAGTGTGGAGCAAGAGGAGTACTCAACACTTTAGACTTGTCCATGTGAAACCGTTTAAGTACTTTTTCAATGTACTTCTCCTGAGACAAGTGAATCAGCTTCTCACCTCTATCTCGAACAATTCTCATACCAAGAATCTGTTTCGCTGGACCCATATCTTTCATGGCAAAGGACATGCTTAGTTGCTCTTTTAGCTCTTTAATTCTGTCCATGTTCCTGCCCACAATCAACATATCATCGACATACAGCAACAATATGATAAAATCATCATCTCCAAACACCTTCACAAATACACAATGGTCTGAATCAGTCTCTGCATAACCATGCTCCCCCATAACAGACTTGAACTTCATGTACCACTGCCTCGGTGCTTGCTTCAATCCATAAAGGCTTTTCTTCAAGCGGCAAACCAAATTTTCCTTGCCCTTTTTCACATAGCCTTCTGGTTGTTCCATGTAGATCTCTTCCTCCAAATCACCATGAAGGAAAGCAGTCTTCACATCCATTTGCTCAACCTCTAGATCAAGACTTGCTGCCAATCCAAGCACAACCCGAATGGATGACATCTTCACAACAGGAGAAAAAATTTCATCATAATCAATCCCCTTCTTTTGGCTGTATCCTTTCACAACCAATCTAGCCTTGTATCGAGGTGGCAAACCTGTATCTTCATGCTTAATTCTATACACCCATTTATTAAGCAAAGTCTTCTTGCCTTTAGGCAACTCCACCAACTCAAATGTATGATTCTCCTCAAAAGAATCCATCTCCTCATCCATGGCGCCAAACCACATATCCTTGTGTTCATCCTCCAAAACTTCATCATAGCTTTCAGGCTCTCCCCCATCAGTAAGCATCACATACTCACTAGGATCATACCTTGTCGACGGTTTAAGACCTCTCTCGGATCTTCTAACAACAGTAGGTTGGTTCTCAGCAGCTGGTGTCTCACCATGATCGTCACCATGATCACCACTGCCATCTTCATGTGCGGGAGCTTCTGCACTGGGTGTATCATCCTGAACCTCAACCTCAACCTCACCGTGTACCGATGTAGAAGGAGTAGCCTCTGTATCGATCAAACCTTCATAAACCTGAGTTGGAATGTTGGACTTGTCAATGTCCTTAATCGTTTGATCTTCCATGAACACAACATCTCTGCTCCTTACGAGCTTCTTCTCAACGGGGTCATAAAATCTGTACCCGAACTCATCCTGACCATAACCAATGAACACACACTGTCTTGACTTCATCTCAAGCTTCGATCTCTCATCCTTGGGAATATGAACAAATGCCTTACACCCAAAGACCCTCAAATGACCATAAGAAACATCTTTACCGGTCCAAATCCTCTCTGGAATATCATTATCCAATGGAGCACTCGGTGACAAATTCAGCACATGAACCACCGTGCTCAAAGCTTCTCCCCAGAAAGTCATCGATAAGCCTGACTGTGAAATCAAACATCTCATCCTCTCAACAATTGTTCTGTTCATCCTTTCAGCCAACCCATTTAATTGTGGAGTCTTTGGCGGCGTGAACTGATGTCTTATTCCATGCTCTTTGCAATAAGCATCAAATGGTCCAGAATACTCTCCACCATTATCACTGCGGATACACTTCAGCTTCTTCCCCGTTTGTCTCTCAACCAATGCCACAAAATGCTTGAAATATCCCAGCACCTGATCCTTCGTCCTCATAGGAAATACCCACAACTTTCTTGAATGATCATCAATGAAAGTCACAAAATATGATGCGCCGCCAAGAGATCTTGTCTTCATTGGACCACACACATCTGAATACACCAAATCCAGTACCTCGGGTTTCCTAGAAGGCGCAGAAGACTTGAAAGATACTCTGTGTTGTTTTCCCGCCAAGCAATGCGAACACTTCTGCAGGTGCAAACCAGAGATTCCTGGAATCACCTCATTCTTGGACAACACAGCCATTCCCTTCTCACTTATGTGACCGAGTCTCTTATGCCATAACTCCATGGCATTATCATTCTCCACCGCATTAACAACATCTTTGGAGACTTTAGCCTGCATCCAATAGAAAGATGAAGACTTCTCACCTCGAGCCACAGTCAAAGAACCACGAGAGAGCTTCCATTTACCACCACCGTGCAAACTGAAATAACCCTCATCATCAAGTCTTCCCGTTGATATCAGATTCATCCGAATATCTGGGACATGCTTAACATCCTTAAGCACCAGCCTAGTACCAAGACTAGTCTCCAAGTAAACATCACCAATGCCAACAACCTGAGCCAAACCATCATTCCCCATCTTCACGGAACCATAATTACCCGGAGTATAGGTAGAAAACAAATCCCGATGTGATGTAGCATGAGTAGTAGCTCCACTATCAATCACCCAACTGGTGTCTTGGCATGCGACATTAATGGCATCACCCTCAAGAAGAATGAGAAACTGATCTTCGGTGATGGTCACCCGATCCACTTTTTCTTCTTGATTTCCTTGCTGTTTGTTTTTCAACTTCCAGCAGTCCTTCTTCATGTGCCCTTTCTTATGACAGAAATAACACTCCATATTTGCAAATCTATTAGACTTGCTCCTGCTCCTGTTCTTATCTCTCTTGGTATCTCTATGTGAACTTCTCCCCCTTGACTCAGTCACAAAGACATCTGAACGCGAAGTACTAGCATTCGACTGTCTTCTTGTTTCCTCATTAAGAACACTGTTCTTCACTGAATCCATCGAAATAACACCTTCCGACGCGGAGTTACAAAGAGACATCCTGAAAACCTCCAAAGAATCCGGTAAAGTACCAAGAAGCCACAGACCGTGAATCTCATCATCAAACTTGATTCCCATGTCAGATAACTTGTTGAGCAATCCCTGAAACACATTTAAGTGATCCGTCATTGGAGTCCCCTCCTGATACCTCAGCTCAATCAATTTCTTGATCATGTACATCTTGTTATTTCGTCTTCCTAGCATACAACTGCTCCAGCTTCAACCACAAAGAACGAGCATCAATCTCAGTCTCAATATGATGCAACACATTATCATCTACCCACTGCCTTATCAACCCACACACTTGGCGATGCAGCAACTTCCACTCTTCATCCGTCTTCTTTTCAGGTTTCTTCTCCTCGAAGACTGGAACATGGAATTCTTTAACAAAGAGCAAATCCTCCATCTTGCCCTTCCATAGATGATAGTTAGCACCATTCAAGCTTATCATCCTGCCCATATTTTCCATCTTTCACACAAGCAAATAATAACCCAAGTTATCAAAACCAAAGCTCTAAGAAAACCAGAAGCTCTGATACCACTCTGTTGGGGAAAGTCACCCACGACGCAGCGGAATATTATGGTTGTGTTCCCCTGACCTTGTGTGAACCTGTGAGGAGAATACTTCGACAATTTCAGAATGTAGTATAAGCGATAACGTAATGAGACGCACAATTTTTACGTGGAAAACCTCCTCGATGTGAGAAGGAAAAACCACGGGACCGTAGTCCACTCAAAAATCCACTATATAAATGGTATGAGTACAACCACGTCCTCCCTGTTCAACAGCCTGAACAGAACAGAGAGTCTAGCTACAAAGAGCTATCTCAACAACAAGAGAGCAACAACAACAAGGGAGCAACACAAAGCTTCAAAACCGGCAGCAACCAAACGACCTCAGCTCACAAGGATTCCGGCAACCAGAGACTAATCCCACCGTACAAATCCAAGATAAACAAGTCAACAACAACCCTGCCAAATTTCAGCTCAATCAGAGAATATCTCACCGTCGGATTTACCAAACACCCAAGACTGCCCAGCTGAAGAACTGTGACGACCAGCTTCATTAAAACCCAGACAACAGAAGATCCAACCGTTGAAATCCAAATCCCTTCGGTGAACCTTTAACCCACTGACTGAAGAAGCTTCCCACAAAATATCAGCTCGATCAGGTTCCATTTGATCCTTCAAAACCAGTCTTGAATAACCTGACAAAAATCACCTCTTTTTCTCCTTTTTCTCTCTTTTGTCTCTCTCTCTTCAACTCTATTATTGTGTGTCTACAGTGCAAAGAAAGGATGGGGCAGCCTAATAATAAGGGTGGGAATAATTGTGTCTCAACCCACTTGGTTCTCTCCATCTAGGAGGGACCCAACAAATTAAGGATTAGTTTCACTATAATCATTGTTTTATTGATGATGATATTAACTTAAACTTTAAGGTTTATAATATGTTCAAGCGCCTTTCAAAAAAAACTATATATATGTTCAAGCTCTGATTACTCGCAACTCTTCTAATTCATTATTTATTCTGCTTAAATATACAATAACCAGAATCATGTGTATATGTGATGTTTTGCAGGTATTAGCTTTCGAAAAAACTTTGCAAGTAGAGATGTTGAAGCTTTTGCATATGTTCATAAATTCATCGAAACCAGTGGTGGAGATTCTGCTGATAACATCTTCTTTGTCATGATGTTAAGAAATATTTGAACACCGTTGGTTATTATTTATTTTCACCCTTTCTATTTATAAATCTAATATACAACTCAAAGTTAATTTGTTTTTTTCTGTGTAGATCGTCTTCTATGTGTTTAGTTCTTCGCTTCTTCGAAACCGTTTAGCTGGTAGCATAACATATGAAAGCTTGGTGAAAATCTAAGTCACCTGAAGTTTTTTCATCAGGAGTTTAGATCTTTTCTCTTAGGTGGTTCATGTCGGTTAATATTCTTCTCACATTCGTCATTAGTTCCTTATTAAGCTAGATTGTATTCTCATTACTAAGCCTCTTTCCCATCTTCGTGTTCTCATTGCTGGTTGATGTGCTGCTGGTAAGTAAACCTTAAAAGTCATATCTGAATATTTAATATTACGTTTACTTTTGTTTTGCTTAATGATATGATACTAACGAAACCCAAAACAAGGAATATGGGAAATATAACATCAATCATAATCCCAACTGTTTATTAAAGACAAAGGTGGTCTATATGAAGATCCTGAGAATTGCCAAAAATATGGAATGGGTTATGTTGCACTCTCCATGGCCGTAAGTAGTCTTCTCACTTCTTCAAGGTTTTATCGGTGTATATTTTATTTTGGGCATAAGCCATGAAGATATATATGTATCTTACATCTATATAATGAAAGAAATAATAAATTTTCAAATCATATGTTTGTTTTCAAAAAGAATTATAACAATCTTAGTTGTAAAAACTATGCCTTTGTGGAAAGAAAATTTCATCCAATCTTGCAACCGCACAAGAATAACTTTTGTTATATGATATTTTTGTCACCTAAGAAAAGACTTATCGATTGATTGCAAGTAGACAAATGGTTGTTTGTTTTTGATTCGACATATATCTCTTCTTACGCTTGACTCTGCTGGAAGAAGAATCATGGATTGCTTGGGAAACAAGGTAACACAACCTTTTTCTATAAATTCCAGACTATGCAACACGATTGTTCTTTTAAAGGGGTGCATTGCTATAAGCATGTCACTGCACCAGACAAGCTTTTGCTTTTCCGTAGCCATTTGGCTTTTGGTGAGAAAGGTGACAAGATGAGAAGAAACACATATATGGCCAAGATTCTGAAACGTACACAATTCCTAAAAGTTACCAAGAGCCCTAATTGTTGATGGCCGTGAAGGATCGTTGATCACGAGTATTTTTCCATGAAAATCATGTCTTTCTTTATATACAAGCAAATAAGAAAAAAACAATGTACTACTGCTTGGTACTATCCAAAACTCTATAACCATGTTTTGTGGTGTGTTTGGATCCTAGAAATCTCTACTTTTGAATTTAGAATGTTTTTAGGTGTAATCGTATTCTATGGAGAGGAGAAGGAATTGAACAACTTTCTTATAACGCGGTTTTCAGATCACAGACCGATTTGTGTAGTTTAAGTAGATGTGAAGAGTCTAAACAACAGTAGATTCATGAAAGGTTATTCTTGTGCGGCTGCAAGATTGGTTGAAGATTGCACTCCACAAAGGAACATAAATAACTACATTGATGATGTGTTGATCGAGGTCTGATTTCAGGTTACTTTTTGTTCATGGGGTGCTAGCTCTCTGTGGCGTGCATGATACAAGGACAAGCCTGTTTTTTTATGCTCATGCAAGGACAAATACTTGCACCTGTATGACTTGCCATCATAAGTCCTTCCATTCATGTGTGTTTCATGAGTCTAAATTTGCGATTCCTTTTCAAAAGCTTTGTTGTTCTTTCTATGCAGAGTTAATGGGAAGGAGAAAAAGTTTAGCAAAGCAAGTGATACCACTGATCCAAATAGGTCGCGGAACAATTTTTTTGGTGATGGGATTAGTCAAAGTTAAAGTATGTATGTAGAGTACGGAACCAACTGCCATTCAGCCTTTGCCCTGGAAGGAACTAAGTATGCCATTCATTCATTCTATGTCTTTGTTTGGAGTTTGTTATTCATGTTCTAGAACCAAAGTTAACATTTGTTTTGAAGACTCGACGTTCTATGTCTAATCAAGTTTTAGTGGTAGGTTTGTTTAAAGTTTTGTTCTTAAGTTTGGTTTGGTTTTGTCTATTTTTTTTTTAATCTACAATGTACTTTTGGTTTGGAGAATAATATCAGTTTGACGTTTGGATCAATTTTTGATTCAATTTTGTTTATGTTATGAAACTGTTCAATTTGGTATTAGAACTCAGTGATTCTAAGCTAAAAGAAAGATTAAATCAGTAATTTTCACAATTATTTTATACGAAAACCTAAATAAATAAAATAAAATGTATTAAAATAATAACTAGGTGTAGTTCGCTTTTATTACTTATCATTTTATATATGATTGTCAATAATAACAAACAACAAATTGTGAGTTTATATTATTTTAAATTTATAAGACATCAGACAAGAATAAATAACAATCAATTTAAATTTGTTACTAATTTAATAGTTAAAAATCGATAGTAATATATCTACCCAATTTATATTTTATATTCAAATATAAGTGTAAATTTTTGAAATTACCTAAAAATATATATATACCCTGGGCGTAGCCCGGGAAACGGTCTAGTACATATAATGGTATGAAATAAGATTCTTGTTTGATTGTGTAAACTAATACTAGTTGACCATCCACTGCAATTATTGTTTTAATTTTAGTAATAGAAGAATTAGATTATAGAATTATTTTCTGAAGACAAATTCATTAGTGCATGGATTATGGAGATAAACAACAATATTTTATGTTTTTTGGTCAATAAAGAAATGTCGTTTTATTAATGAAACTGGAAGCGCATACGAAAAGACTAAGATGACGACTCGGCTTTTACTTCTTTTCCACAGAACTTTCAACACTTTCGTCATACTTGCTTGTAATTCCAAACAATATATATATAATTTTTTTTCCTAAACCTTCCTAACAATATATTTACTCGAGGTAGTTTAAGCTACTCAATTATTACTTTCTAAATACTAAATAAAATTTCCTTTTGGTATTGTTAGTTTCAAGCTCCATCTTTTTTGTTCAAAAAAAGAGTTTTTGATGTAGCAGTTATTTTTGTTTATTTCTGTTATATAGTTATTTAGAAAGGGTTTCTAGAACAGTAAACTACAACTTTGAATTATGGTGGGCAGAAAATTAAAAATGTGTGTTGTTGTTAATAGAATATTAAACTATGAAAATATCTGGACAACAATTCAGAAATACAAAAAAGGGGTCAAAGTATGATACATGTGTGTAAATTTAAGTAAGAATGAAGATTCATTCATTTAGTCATCTTTTAAACTCCATTATAGAAAGTAATTATTGTTTTTCTATTAAGAAACATCTGCCCTGGCCCCTCAGTTACAAAAAGAAAAAAAAAAAGATACATATACCCAAAGAAAATAAAAAGACAGAAGAGGGATTTGATTAGTTTTCTAATCTATTGTTATTATTAAAAGCGCGTGTTTTTAACGAATCAAGAATGTCTTTTGCCTGTCCCAGCTTCGATTTTAGAAAATATATATATATTTTTGTAAATAGCTTCTTTTTTTTTCTTGTCTCTTATACTACATTTTACACATTTTATAAGTTTTTAAGGTTTTTCCTATTTTAACTTTATTATAAACTTATTAACTGCACCCACTACTCATAAATATACAGTGAAAATCTTTATTACCAAATATATATATATTTTTTTACTAAAGAAAATCTCCTTTCCCAAATTTTGCAAAACTTGTAATTCACCTTCTGCTTCAACACACACACACACATGTGTCTCTCAAAATCTCTCCGCCCTAGATCCATTCCTCTCTCTACTGCAGCCTCTGTTAAGCCCTTTTAATCTCTCTCTCTGTTTGTGAATTTTCCTGCAAAGTTCTCAACTTTACATTTTCTTCCTCTGTTTTAGTCTCTCTACAATCTCTTTGACAAAAAAGGTACTTCCTTTACGCAGACAAGTTCATAGTTCTTGACAATCTTTGTGCCTGAATCACTTGTGCCTGAAGCCCTCTTCTTGATCTGCACACATTTTGCAAATTAAGGAAATCATTTTTTTTCTTTCTTTCTAGGTATCCTAATAGTTTCTAGGGTTCCTTAAAATTCAAGACTTTTGTTGTTCCTGGTCTGGTTGGGGGGCCCACTTGATTAGCTACAAGAGGACCAAAGATTGATGAGTTTCTAAGTAGATTCATTGCTTCTACTATAGCAATTGTTGGGGTAGAATCTGAGCAATGGGTTGTGTTTGGTGTAAGCCTTCTCCTATAGAAGATAGCAAAGATAGTCCAAGAGACCGTTTCTCAAACAAGTCCTCTTCTGAGCACAGAGTTTCAAGACCCGTTGCTTCTTCTAGAAGAGAAGAGCCTCTTAGGACAAAGGAAGGGTCTGATGTTGTTAGTGTAAGACCAAAGCAAGCTAATGTTTCGCGTGGAGAGAGTTTGAGTAGTAGAAGGGAGAAGAAGACAGAGAATGTTGCAGCTTCACACTTCCCAATGGGTGTTACCATAGCTAAAGGTGTTGAAGGAGAGTATGTAGCTGCAGGCTGGCCTCCATGGTTGGCTTCTGTTGCTGGAGAAGCTATCAAAGGATGGGTTCCGCGACGTGCTGATTCCTTCGAGAAGCTGGACAAAGTAAGCCTATTTGATTGCAGGAGTTACTTCTATTAGCATGTTTCCAAATCTAGAAACCTATCTTGAGCTCCCATTTATAAGTAAATGATATACATTTTTATGTTATGGGAACATATCTGAGACAGTGGTTTTGCAGATAGGTCAGGGTACTTATAGTAATGTGTATAGAGCTCGAGACCTGGATCAGAAGAAGATTGTGGCGTTGAAGAAAGTTAGGTTTGATAACTTGGAGCCGGAAAGCGTGCGGTTTATGGCAAGAGAGATCCAGATACTGCGCCGGCTTGATCATCCTAATATCATAAAGCTTGAAGGCTTGGTTACATCAAGAATGTCATGCAGCTTATATCTTGTTTTCGAGTACATGGAGCATGATCTAGCTGGACTAGCCTCCCATCCTGCAGTGAAATTTTCTGAATCACAGGTACATTTTTGTTTGTTTTCAACACCTTTATGACTGTGGCTGGGTTGTTTTAGCTTTTCTCTTCTTTGTTCTTGTACAGGTTAAGTGCTATTTGCAGCAACTATTACGCGGACTAGACCATTGTCACAGTCGTGGTGTACTTCATCGAGACATCAAAGGCTCGAACCTACTAATAGATAATAGTGGAGTTCTAAAGATTGCTGACTTTGGCTTAGCTAGTTTCTTTGATCCTCATCAAACTCAGCCTTTGACCAGCCGTGTGGTAACTCTTTGGTACCGTCCACCTGAGCTTTTGCTCGGAGCAACTCGCTATGGAGCAGCAGTTGATTTGTGGAGTACAGGCTGCATTCTTGCTGAACTATATGCAGGCAAGCCTATTATGCCTGGTAGAACCGAGGTGAAATTTTGCAGTTTTCGTCTAGATTATTTGAGATTAGTTTGTGTTTCCTTTATTGAGGTGACTCTGGTCTGGTAATGCTTATGGTGTTTACAGGTTGAACAGCTGCACAAGATTTTCAAGCTATGTGGCTCGCCTTCAGAAGACTATTGGGTAAAATCAAGGTTGCCTCATGCAACGATCTTCAAGCCTACACAGCCGTATAAACGCATAGTAGGTGAAACATTCAAGGAGTTTCCTCAGCCAGCTTTAGCCCTTCTAGAAACTCTGCTTTCAGTTAATCCAGGCGATCGTGGAACTTCCAACTCAGCTCTTCAGAGTGAGGTAATCACAGTTGTGAGGCAGTCATTGCTCTCTCTCTTCTTATGCGTCTTGTCATGCTTTTGGAGCCTCAAATTATCATTCTTTTATTCTCAGTTCTTTTCCACTAGACCTCTGCCATGTGATCCTTCAAGCTTGCCTAAATATCCTCCCAGCAAAGAGCTTGATGCGAGGATGCGTGATGAAGAAAGTAGAAGGTCTGACATCATCTTTTACTCTATGCTAGATTACTAGTAGTGCTCTTAAAAGATGCTTGAATCTTTCTTGCTCTCGGTGTGTGTAGACAAGCTGGAGGAAACAAGGGGGACCAAAGACACCAAGAAAGGAGAGGAACTAAGGACTCTCGAGCCGTCCCTGCACCTGACGCAAATGCAGAGCTGGTTGCATCAATGCAGGTATAAAACTTATCATCTCTTTTGATGTTAAACCTTCTTGCTTACTCTCTCTCTCTCTCTCTTTACTTGCAGAAGAGGCAGAGCCAGGCTAATAATAGAAGCAGGAGCGAGAAGTTCAATCCACATCCTGAAGAAGTTGCATCTGGTTTCCCAATCGATCCACCGAGATCATCATCACAAGCATTTGAACCAAACAGAGAATCTCAGGGAAACATTATTGTTCCTCACAAGAGAGCTTCACATTCAGGTCCTCTAACGCGTAGATCAGCTTCTGCAAAGGGTAGAAGGCATCATCACCAAGATCCTCAGAAACTTTCATCCATAGCTGCTGATTACTCAGCAAGAACAGGCGCATCACAACAAGAGACTTGCAGAGGAATGAATCGGCTTCCAGGTTCATTCAAGGAAGAAGCAAACCAAGAAGAGAATGGTAGAAGCAACAAGAAAGACCCAATTCTTGTAAGTCCTCCAAAAGCCCATCCTTACTATTTTTAGTAAATACCAAACCAACTTGTCTTGTTTTTGTGGTTGTAGTTGGGTTATGGATCAAAAGAGCACAAGATTCATTACTCAGGACCTTTGGTGGTTCCATCAGGAAACATGGATCAGGTGTTGAAAGACCATGACCGACATATCCAAGAAGCTGTGAGAAGAGCAAGAATCGATAAGGCTCGACATAGGAAACACCAAGCTGAAGAAGCATCGAGCCGTTGACCATCTCAGAGGCCAAAGTATGTGATGATCAAACCAAAACAAAAAAAGAAAATCATTTGCTTGAAACTTTTTTACACGGCGTGTTCTGAGTGAAAATAATGTAATTTTTATTGAGTCAAGATTATATATCATAGAATCAAAGCCTTGTCACGTTATGGTTCCTTGTAATGTCATGGTACCTTATTATAAGCGAAGAGTTGAAACAGGCTATCGCCTATTTTTTTTTTTGTCATCTGTTAGTTTCATTCATAAATCCAGAAAATGTCAAGTTGCGATTACAAACGAAACGAGCATTATAGATTAGAACCCCTAAACCACCAAGAACCTTAACCTATCACGCTAACCAAAATATTATAGGACTTCCCCAAGACCAATTTACACCAGCCGTGGTCTACTTCCAAAAAATCATTAGATCAAACTAACCAAACTTCAGCTAAATACATGGTATGATTTCCCCATTCTCAAACAGCTCAACCAACCAGACAGGGGCTCCGGTGGCTACATAAGATTGATAGTAGCCATCTTTGATCACACTTTGAGCAATGAGGAAAGCCCCTCTATTGGTTTGTCTATCTTCTTTCATCAATCTCCACCATTCTAACCTTTTTAGCCTCTTCATAATCTCAGCATATTGACATCTAAAATTCGGCCAGGCTTTCGATCTTAGAATAACATTGGGAAAGGTGGTATCTTCGATTGCTATGATCACCCTGTTTAGGTGATGAGAATGACAACTCTCCATAGACCATAGCAAGCCTTTGAGTTTAGCATCTTGCAAAGAGTGAATACCTGAAAACGCACGTCTACTATGCATAACACATTTTCTTTGTCATCTCTTACTACCCAAGCACCTCCACTTGTGGCTTCATCTTTATTCCACGCTATCCCAACATTGCACTTTAACCAACCTCTTGGAGGAACAGACCAAGACTTCACTACAATCATCTCTGCCTCTTGTTCTTCCTTCTTTCTTTGCACCTCGTTTTTCTGGGCCAATAGCCAAAATTCTGCTTCCTCAATTATTTTCATCACCAGTTCCAATGCAGGATATTGCTTTCCTTCAAAAATGGTTATGTTTCTGGACTTCCACAAGTACCATACTATCCAAGGTATTGTTTTTCTCACTTTTTCAGGGATCGCTTGGTTCTTCATCATCTTTAGTAGGCAAGAAAATTAGAGAAATGAGTTACCTTGTCAAAACCGAATTTCGGATGCGGTACATTGGACCAGACTTGTCTTGCTATAGAACTTTCAAAAACAATGTGGTTGATTGATTCACCCTGGTATCCACACGCATGGCAACACAGATCCATTTTAATCCCCCTTTTAACTAAAAGCTCACCCACCAGAATTGCATTACTCATAGCTCTCCACATAAAAGTTTTGATCTTGGGAGCTGTTGAGATATTCCAGACCTCAGCTTTGAGTTCATTCAAGGAAGGTCTTGCTTCAGCTTCACGAATGTCTTCTTCTCAAAGTAGACTGTTTATGAACCAATAGCCCGATTTAACTGAATAGCGTACATTCCTGTTATGTAACCAAACCCAATAATCTTGCTGGTCGAAAGCTGTTTGCATCCCCATGATTCTGGTGATGTCTTCCTCAAAAAATAATTCTTGCAATCTTTTCATATTCCAGCAATTGTTTTGGAAGTCTATCAAATCGTTCACTGTGAGCATCAGGTTTACGAAGATGTTTTTCATGAGGGGTCTCCTTCTCACTTCTCCATCAATCCAAGCGTCCACCCATACGTATACATTTTGACCATCACCTAGTTGTTTCCTTAAACCCTGGCTCAATAGCTCTTTTCCAAACTGTATGCTCCTCCAAGCGTACGATGGTCTTGGTCCATTCTTAGCACTCAGGAAATCAGTATTTTCAAAGTACTTGCTTTTGAAAAATCTAGCAAAGAGTGAATCTAAATGATTCAAGATTCTCCATGCTTGCTTGGCCAAGAGAGCTTGATTAAAAATTTGTAAGTCTTTGAACCCCAACCCTCCTTGTTCTTTTGCTAGACATAGAGTGGACCAGTTTAACCAGTGCATTTTTCTTTTATGCTCCAATGAGTTCCACCAGAAATCAGCCATGGCCTTCGTGAGGTTTTGAACTGATTTCTTGGTCAGTTTGAAGCATGACATTGCGTACACCGGCATCGCCATAGCCACCGCTTTTATCAAAACCTCTTTGCCACCCAAAGATAACAATTTAGTGAACCAACCAGATAACATATCCTTTAATTTATCGTAGATGTAGGCCAACATTTCAGTTTTGGAACCACTGAAACATTCTGGTAGCCCCAAGTACGATCCTGAACCTCTAGGCTATAGCCTATTTATATAAATTAAAATCTAGAAGAACAAAATCCATATAAAAACATTGCTTTCCATTCCCCTCGACAAGAAATTGTGATTTGATTAAGTGTCAGCCCTCGTTGATTTGAAAAAAAAATAATGACATGGTTTATACCTGCCACATGATTTTCATTTTTTATGACATGTACAATTTCGTTTATTAAAGTTTATATTTTGTTACAAATCTTAAAGTATAAAAATAATTTCTGTGTATTATTAGAGTTTTAAATTAATAACATGATTATAACTATATATTTTTCACATCAACTTGAGAATTTAAAATATATTTTTAAGATAATTTACATATATCATAGATATTATATTTTCGAATTATATTTTTCACTCGATGTAAATATAACTAATTATGTTTTAAAATTATTAAATTTATTAATATACAACCACCATAAAATATATTCATCAACAAATGTTAATTGCTTCATTGGATTAATTCATAATTAATTTTTATTTTTTTGAATTGATTTAAACTAAATTAAATTAATAAAGTAATTTAATTTATAATAAAACTTAATAAATTTGAAAAAACAAACCAAAGTCTGTTAAACCAATTAAAAACAGCATACAAATAATTGTTTTTCTTCTGAAACACAATTCACATTAGAAATTTAAACATTCTACAATTAGAGCTAAAATTTTCTAAGACTCTATAAACATAAGACAATAAAACATAAAAGATAGTCAGAATTCTAAGATATAATGAACAGTGAATTCATAGTAAAACATGAACATGTCGGACCAAGTTTAAACCAAATTAAAAATAATTATTTTACGTTTTTCATAATCATAAAATAAAATTTAAAAATATTATTAAAATATAGATGAACTTTGTTTTAATAAATAACTATAATTTAAAAGATATATATGAACGCACAAGACGCAGGAAACCTCCTAATTGATTTGTATAGAGGTATATGAACTATTCTTGTTCAGAGTTTCACGAAACATATTTCAACCCTAAAGTCATTTTTTTCTTCCAAAAACAAAACCGCCACTAACTCTGGATTTTCGATGACCAGCACGTGGCAGCTCCGTTAGCGCCACCGCCAGTCTTGCTGGTTTCTTTTCTTCTTCTATTGTAGGTTTGTGTTTAGTTTTGTTGTGGTTGCAGCTCAGATCAAACGGGAGGTGGCGTTATCAGAGTGATGGTCGTGAACGACTTGGTTGGATGTCCATCGTCATATCATTCCGGTGCATCCTCTAGGTTCGAGCCTCTAGTGTTTTTGTTTGAGATGGGTTTGGAGAAGCAAATGGTTCATTTTCTGGCGTGATTTGCGGTGGTCTTGATCTGGTTGGTTGGTGTCAGTCACCAGCGAAGTGCGGTGGTCTCTACTATCATGGAGCTCCTCCGTTATATGGCTCCCTTAAGCGGTTATTGTCCTCGGGTTTTATGTCTGGTATAAGGTTGTGGATGTGTTGGGTTTGTGATGAACTTGGGTTCGATAGGTCTGATTTTCATTCGTTTATTAGATCTGGTTCGTGGTGAACGTATTGACTGATTCAAATATGTGGTTTTGAGTATTAACGAATGATTTTGGTTACTTTCTTGTCGGGACTATGGAGTTCTAATGAATTTAACCACATACTCTTTCTTTGTTTTAATCTTTGGTCGGGTATGAATGATTGATTATGGATTACGTTTAAGTTGTTGTTCTAGTTGCAATAAATGTGGATGATATATGTTTGGGTTTGCGACATCAGTGTCTCTCCTAGTTCTCATATAAAGACTCAAATGAGTTTATTTGTGTTACGACATGATTGAAAATAATAGAAGTATCACTTTAAGGTTGTGCGAACTGCGAACTTTGAGATTCTGCTAAATTGGTTTTTGGTTATTTGAATAGGAAGCTTCTTCAAATCCACAAATAAGCTTTTTGACTTGTTTCTATCCTCACTGTGAAGATTGATGCGTTCTTTTCCTCTAGTTTCTATCATCAAAATATCCACTTCGGTTCCTTTCAGTATCAGTATAAGTTTCAGTATTTCATCCTTCCTTTTCCCAATCTTTGTAGTTGTGGCTTGTTGTTTAATCTCATCCAGCTCCAAAAAATTTGTGATTCTTGTTGGCTTCTGATTTCAGAAAAAGTGTATTTCTTGCTGACTTGTGTAAAAATTTATGTTATCAATATAATCCAACAGATGAAGAAATAAACTATTCTTGGTAAACTAATAGTTTCATGAGTTGTTTACACTTTAAGACACTTTTTGGTCTTTTTTATATAGGGGGACACTTGTTGCTTGAGGGACACAATTCCAGCAACCATAGGTGTTTTATGGACAATAATACCCTTTGTCGCGTGGATCTGGTCATGAGAAGTTTTTTGTCATTTAGTCCTTAGTTAGTTCTCTGTTTCGTGGATAGGAAAATGAGCTAGAGCAATTTTGTCATCTTATAGTGGTAGAAAGTTAATAAGATAGATTTTTGGGGAGAAGAGAGAAATTGTAGCCGTTGAATTCGTATGGCTTTATCTAATCTAGTGGCCAGGGTTAGTAATAAATTTTGTAAGGAAGGCATGGTACGTACCGCAATAAATGCTTTGTTTCTGAGGAGGGTTTGTAGACGAAAGAAGTGAGGAGATAAGGTGTGTTGATTGTATGCAAATTTCTTTGTTTAACAATTCAAATTACAAAACTAATTTGTGTACTTGTATGTTTAAAAGGCGTTTGGTTCGATGGATGAATAATGTTTGGTTATCAGTGGAGACTGGGTTTGTGGGGAAGGAGGGAAATGGGATTTCGTCATTTAGAAGAATCAGTTTGAGAGAATGGTGGAGATATTCGATGGCATTGGTTACAAGGAACTAGAAAGTCGTGTCCTTGGAGAGTTCAAATTCGATGGAAGCCGTCACCGTGTTTATTTGAGCTACTGGCGACCGATAAGCTTCGAGCTTGCAACGGGGATTAGGACACCTCTGGTGCTGCTAACTAGTGATGGCACGGTTAGTTACTTCTTAAAGCACTTGAAGGTGAAAGGTGGTATGAATCTCTTTGATCGGTTTGAGAAGAAAGCTTTGGAGAAAGACGCAGAGGTTGTGGATTACTAAGGAATGGAGTTTGTGTCTCCTGCAGCAGCTAAGTACAAAGAAAAACGGATATAATTTCAGCGGCTTCAAAGGTGGGGAATGTGTCATCAGCTGTTCGTAATGCGAACGTAATTAATCTTGATGATGTTGAGTTTGTTCGGAAGGTAGAGAAAGTAGAGGAGCAAATCAGAAGTGAAATTTTAAGGGGAGGAAGTAGCAAATGTGGGGAAGATAGTAATTTCAGTGTGGAGACAGATGAAGAAGGGAATGAGTTTGAGGAATTAGACGAGATAGCCCTAAGTCCGAGAGGATACGATAAAGAGTTTTGGAGGCCATTACTGGATGGTGATTATGGAGGTTCAAATGTTGTGAATGTTGTATTCAATGAGGATGAGATTGTGGATGGTTTGTCAAAACAGAGTGGTCCACGGAGGTATATGAGATGCACTAACAATGCTTTTGACCATATGGTTGAGGTTGGTGACGATGGTGGCGGTGGAAATGGTCCTAAAGGCGAGAACCGTGAGGACTATAATCCATGGATGAGTAGTGGGAAGCTTAGAAGAGAAGAGGGAATGCCTAAGAGACAAGTAACAACAAACTTGATGAAGTCGATGATGAGTAGTTCGATATCCCTCCTATGTTTGATGATACTGAGTTGGCGCTGCTGAGATACCGAACATGGATGTGGATGAGACAGATGGGCAGATCTGTGTTTGAAAGGTGTTTGGTAACAAAGAGGATTGCCAGATTGCTTTTGCCATATATGAAATTAAGAACCAATTTCAATTTAAGCAGACAAGGATTAAGGTTGATTCGTTTGTTGTTGAGTGTCATGATCCTCAGTGTGATTGGCGTGTGACAGCACATGAAATAAGGGGGTGTGGTTACTATGAAATAAGGAAGGCCCAGCTGGATCATAGTTGTCCAATAGAGTTTAGAAATGGGTATAAGAGTAAAGCGACGTCGCGTGTTATAGCTGCTGTTTACAAATCAAAATTTGGAGATCCTGGCCGAGTACTTATAGCAAGGGATTTGCAGATACTAGTGCTAAAGGAACTACGGGTTAACGCCTCATACATGAAGTGTTATAGAGCGAAGGATAAAGCCATAACAGGGCTGCGTGGGACAGAGGAGGACTCGTACTCGAAACTGCCAGAGTATTTGTATGTGTTAAAGCTGGCAAGTCCTGGTATAATAGCTGATTTGGAGATAGATCTAGATGATGGCGGTGATGAACGTTTTCTTTATCTGTTTCTCTCTTTTGCTGCATCAATTAATGGTTTTAAGAAGCTGAGACATGTCTTGGTGATTGATGGAATTCACCTTTGCTGTAAGTACAAGGGAGTGTTGCTGACTGCTAATGGGTAGGATGCTAATTTCTAAATATTCCCCTTTGCCTTTGCTATTGTGGATAACAAGGACGATGATGCGTGGACATAGTTTCTTCAGAAGGTAGAGAAGATCTTGGGAGATTCTCCAAGTCTAGCAATAATTTCTGATAGATCGATGTGCGTAAGCAATGCAGTGAGTAAGATTTGTCCCCAAGCTAAGCATGGAGCGTGCATTGTGCATTTGGCTCGTAATGTAAACTCTAGGTATTCTAGCAAGAACTTGACAAAGATGGTAACGACAACAGCTATGACACATAGGCTTCGTGACTTCAAGGATTTATATAGCAAGATAAGGGATGCGAATAATGCTTGCGGTGTTTATTTGGGAAATATTGGTGTAGCTCGTTGGTCAAGAACAAATTTCCAAGGTGATAGATATAATATAATGACAAGCAATATTGTTGAGCAACTGAACAAAGCGTTGTTGGAAGGCATGGAATCACCTATAATGAAGTTGATTATATTCATCCAAAGAATGACGACAAGGTGGTTTTGTGCAAGAAGGAAGAAGGTTGAGAAGCACATAGGTTTGGTTAGCGTGGAGGTGGACAAAGAGATGACGAAGAACATTGCAAATGTGCGTGGGAGCAAGATTAATTGTGTCTCAAGTTAGAGCAGTGAGATAGTTGGTAAGTTTGGAAAGAAAGACCAGGTATTGCTAGGTAAAAAGAAATGTAGCAGTAAGTATTTTGATGATATCAAAATCTCTTGTGGGCATGCTATGATTGCTGCAGACGGTGTTGGTGTTCCTTACGACACGCTTTGTGGCCATTGGTACAAAACTGTGATGTGGAGGGAAACATATGCTGGAACTATCAACCCAGAGGATTATCCAAGGGATGTTGAGATACCTGAAGAAGTGAGTAGCATGGTATTGTACTCGCCGATGACTAAGAGACAAGCTGGTCGACGTCGAAAATCACAAATTCCATCGATTGGGGAGATACGAGTGAGATACTTTAAACACTAATTGTTGTGTCCTTACTAATTTGATGTTTAGTATATGATGTTGCGAACAATATCTGATGTGTCAGACACCAAAGAAGAAATTAGTTTCAAACAAATGTGAGAGGTGCAGGGTAGAAGGGCACAATCGAACAAATTGCAGCAACCCTATATAGATAGAGTTTCAAAGAAGTTGTGTTATTTTGTTTTGGAGGAGTGAGATTCTCATGTCTCATGGAAACAATAGTGTTTGTATGAAATTCGGAAATATTTTTTTGGCGAGAGAGAGTTTGTAATGGGCAATAGTCAGACGTGATTGTTTGAAAACTTGGATCAAATTTTTTGTTGTTACAATCAAGAGTTATTGAAATGTTTCTAATTGTTAACTCTTAATTTAGCTGTGGGAAAAAAAAGTTTTCACTTTCCGGATTTAATCGATAGAGAGAGAGTAAGTGAGAGGTTCTATAATCGATAACGACAGAGGATGTGAAAGTGGAAACAAAAAGAACAATCTTTCGATAACTGTTTAGTTGGGATAATTGGTTTGCCTAGTTCCAAGATATAAAGGACAAATCATAGATAGAATATGTATCTCAAATGAAATGTGTCCTAGAGAGTAAATTGGAAGATATAATGTGTTTTAGAGAGTAAATTTTTCTAGTTTCATTTTATTGCCGACACGCATCTTGTAGCTTCTTCCAGCGTGCATCCTTGACTAGTTGGGCTTTCTATGTATTTGGGTTTTAGCCATGTGTCTGTGTTGGTTAGAATCAGTGGATAGAGACCCCTAGAAGATTTGTTTCCATCTTTTTATGCAAGACTATATATTTTTAGATTTGAACTTATCAACTTACGTGAGCTACCTATAAAGAATTGTATTTTCATTCTTTTATTCGGTAGTTTTGAGTTGAATTAATAAAAGACAAAATGGTTTTCGTTATTCCTTGTTTTTTGGATATTGAAACACTCGGTTTTGTTAAAGAAAAATAAAATGAATCACTCGGTTTACAATCTGGATGTACAAAGTAATACAGCTACTTGTTATAGTTGGGAGTGACAAGCAGGACTTCACCTTAATGAATCAAAATCAAATCATCTAAGGTTTCACTTGTCCAGAAAAAAGACATAAGTTTCTTTTTTGTTAGAAACCACAAACAACATACTAAGAAAGAGTACATCAAGATTAATATTAGTGTTAAATCTAATTACATAGTAAAACAACGTTAAAAATAGAAAATTATATTAAAATATAGTTTTTCTTAAGCATGTCATGATGATGTATGGAGACAAAATGGGTTTTGAGATTTTTGAAGACTAAAGATAATTTAGTAAAAAGTTTTATTTGATTTAAAAACAAAATTTAATATATATATATATATTAATATTGAATAATTATATTATTACCAACTATAAAAATTATTTTAGACGATTTTACAATTAACATTTTAACTTGTTTTATGAAGATTAATGTCTAACTTTCCTAATATAAATCACCACAAAAGATATGTTCGGTATTATTTTCTATATCATATTTACGAAGATTCACGTCTAAAATTTTGAGTATAATGATTTTTTGTTAAGCCAGTTGAATATCAAACTTTTGTAATAAAATGTCTACAATAATAAGTTTTAAATTTTGAAAATTTCAACCGGCTTTGAATAGAGAACTTTGTAATCTAACCATAGATATCAGAAAAATACACGTGGCGTGTTCCAAAGCATGTGGTTTTGTTTTCTTCTTCTGCCACTGTAAACTTGTCTCTATTCATTCCATGGAAATGGAAACTCCCTCTGGTCATTAAATGCTCCCACCAATACATTCTCTTCCATTCACTAAAACAATAATACAAACAATTTTGTTTACTTTTTGTTATTCAAATAGTAGTTCTCCAATTAGAATGGGTTATTCTCTCTGGGCCCGATTAGGTTGAAGCGACGCTTTACTCGGGAGGGTTTTCAAACTGAGCTGAAAGCAAAGGTCCAGACCTCGGGTGTCCGGAAGAGGTGCGGTAATTTCTGCATGGGGAAAATCAAACCCGAATAGTAATTGCCACCACAGACCCGTCCCTGCCACTTGGAGTACCTCATCCAGACTTATTTATTTATTTTTGTTAAGGCTTCAACCATTTTGTTAGGTCTTCATCTATTTTTTTATTGTTCTCATTCTCATTTTATACATCTTTTAATCATTTATCGACTATTACGTCATATGCTTATTTGGTTTTGTTCTGGTATATGTACATCAGTACATGTAGCATATTTATATTTATACTCTCTGTTTTATTTTAAATATTATTTTAAATTTATGCGTATATATTAAAGATATATTTATGTTAACATATTTTTTATATAGTAACCTTATTATCCATATACCTAATCATATTTCGATCAATAAAAATATAAATTGAAAAATAATAAATTTTATATTAAAATTTTAAAACAACATTTATTTTATAATGAAAATTTTTCTCTACGACAATATAAATGGAGACAATAATATACAAACTTACAAAAAATTAACGAGGGTAAAAGAAATCAAACCTTACAACAAGTAAACTGGCTTGTTTTGTGTTTAATTTTGATTTTTCACCAGATTAGATTTTGACCAAATACTAATTTTGACTGAACAATTTTTTCTTCAAAAAACACCACTGTTTTTTTTTTCCTTTCTGAAGTAACCCTTTTTAGAAGGAAGAAAATAGCACAGTTAGAAACAGAAATAAAATGTTTTTAAACCACGCGGTGGTGGGCTAGTGGTCTTGAAGGAGTCTTTGGCCCCAATACGGATCCGGCTTCGAAATCCCGTGTGGTCACCCGGACTAGTGTTAAATAGCAAGAATACGTGGAGTGCCATGGACATCGTGGGATTAGTCGGTTGACCTCGGTCGTAGGACCCCATGATTAAAAAATATATAGATATATATATATATATATATATATATATATATAATGTTCTTAAAAAATCAAAGGTTTTACATTTAGTTACATTTATTTTTATATGAAAATTAATCAACTAATTATGAGGTTAGAATGGTCAATCGTATAGAACAATTGTAATTTTGAATATTATTTGTAAATTCCCCACAAAAGTATTTATCATTATCAACCCTATACTTCCACATATTTACACATTTGAGCCAAAACGATTACGAAAAGAAAAGTTTAAGCCTTTAACGTTCTGTATATTCCTAGGTCGTCGTTTCACCACGTTGCTTGCGTGGAAAGAGAAGGAATAAGAGATTCTAAGTTAAAAACTCGTAGGCCCGAACCAAAACAACCCAACTGTTCTTGCTTGGCGATGTGTGGCTCGAGTTTCTCGGTGCCTCTTAAACCCCAAAGTACTTCTTATCTTCTTCTTCCTCTCCTTTATTGCTTCTCTAGTTTAGTGGTCAAGAACCTTTCTCTGTGTTTTGTCTCTTTAAAAGGTTGCATTTTTATATGAGTTTTGGTGTTTTCTGTCAAAAGGGTCCTTTAAAAATCATCACTTTCTTTTATAAATCTCTTTGCTGTTTAGACATGAAGTATTGGTTTAATCATAAATTAAGTATGGAGGGTTCTTCAGAAACTAACTCCAGAGGATTAAACACCTCTGGTGTTTCAGAGTTCTTACCATCTGAGAGAATCATTGCAGACCGTTCTAAGTCCTTGTCTCACTTAGGTTATGTTAGAAGCTTACTTGGCTCACACAAAGATGAGGACTCTATTGTGAGAGCTTTGAAACGTGAAGATGTTAGCTTGCGTCAGTGGTTAGACAATCCGGGACGATCAGTGGATGCTTTTGAGTGTTTTCATGTTTTCAGACAAATCGTTGAGATTGTGAATGCAGCTCACTCTCAAGGCATTGTTGTTCATAATGTTAGGCCTTCTTGTTTTCTTATGTCTTCGTTCAACCGTGTTTCGTTTATTGAATCCGCTTCTTGCTCGGATTCCGGGTCTGATGAGGAAAGGGCAAAGGATACAACAACAACAAAGTCTCAACAACAAAGTAAAGAGGAGTTTCAAGAAGAGAAGCAACCTTTTCCTATGAAAGAGATCTTGGCAATGGAGATGAGTTGGTATACAAGTCCTGAAGAGGATACTGGTTCTCACAGTAGTTGTGCTTCTGATGTTTACCGTCTTGGGGTCCTTCTCTTTGAGGTTTGTGAATAATAGAGTGATATGTTTTTGTTTTCTTGAGAAAATTTATTTGATGAATGTTAAGCTGTTGTGCAGCTGTTTTGCCCTGTCTCTTCTAGAGAAGAGAAGTCAAGAACCATGTCTAGCTTAAGACATCGTGTTCTTCCACCTCAGATACTGCTCAAATGGCCTAAAGAAGCTTCCTTTTGCTTGTGGTTACTGCATGCCGAGCCTAGCTTTCGACCATCGATGAGGTGATTGATTCTCTCTTTAATGTTTTGTTTCATTGCCTTATAGTGTCTTCTCTCTACTGTTGCAGTGAGTTGCTTAAAAGTGAGTTTATCAACGAACCTAGAGAGAGTTTGGAAGAACGTGAAGCTGCTATAGAGCTAAGGGAAAGAATCGAGGAACAGGAGTTACTTCTTGACTTCTTGTTTCTGATTCAACAAAGAAAGCAAGAAACTGCAGACAAGTTGCGTGATACGGTTTCGCTTCTTTCTTCAGACATTGATCAAGTCCTAAAGAGACAGTTGAGCTTGAAGCAAAAAGGAAATGATGTCCTCTCGTTCTTGGTCTCAAGAAAACGAATAAGACAAGGAGCTGAGGGAGTTGCAACCGAGGAAAATGAGGACAATACTCAACTTCTTGAAAGCTCTCGGTTAATGAGAAATTTCAAGAAACTGGAGTCAGTCTACTTTGCAACAAGATACAGACAAATCAAGGCTCCTGCTGCTTCTGCTGACAAACCGTTGGCAAGATATTACTCAGCTTTGAGTAGCGATGGTAAAAGTTCAGTAACCAACATGACACAACCATCTAAAGATCACATCAATGATTCTAGACAAGGTGGGTGGATTGATCCATTCTTAGAGGGTTTGTGCAAGTACTTGACTTTCAGTAAGCTGAGAGTGAAAGCAGATTTGAAACAAGGAGACTTGTTGAACTCAGCTAACCTCGTTTGCGCAATTGGGTTTGACCGTGATGGGGAGCTTTTCGCCACGGCTGGTGTCAACAAGAAGATCAAGATATTTGAATGTGAGTCCGTAATAAATGATGGCAGGGACATTCACTACCCTGTGGTGGAACTAGCTAGCCGGTCTAAGCTAAGTGGTCTATGTTGGAACAGCTACATTAAGAGCCAAATTGGATCAAGTAACTTTGAAGGTGTGGTTCAGGTTAGTTATGTTTTATTGAAGTTATGTCCTGTAATATTGGTTAATGGCTAAGGACATAAGTATTATTTGTTAGATATGGGATGTTGCAAGAGGCCAGTTAGTTACAGAGATGAAGGAGCATGAGAAGCGTGTATGGTCCATTGATATATCAACAGCAGATCCAACATTGTTAGCAAGTGGTAGTGATGATGGTTCCGTTAAACTGTGGAGTATCAATCAGGCAAAACTCTAAACTAAAACCAACATGTACTTAAGACCGGTTTCTCGGATTTGCCAGAGTTTAGTTCTTCAAGGGTTGTGCATTGTTGACTCTTGAGTTTGTTTTATGGGGTTTCAGGGGGTCAGTATTGGAACAATTAAGACAAAGGCAAATGTATGTTGTGTCCAGTTTCCATCAGACTCGGGTCGGTGTTTAGCATTTGGTTCAGCAGATCACAGAGTTTACTACTATGATTTAAGGAACCCTAAGCTTCCTCTTTGCACAATGATTGGTCACACCAAGACTGTAAGTAATGTCAAGTTTGTTGATTCATCAACACTTGTGTCATCTTCCACTGATAACACTCTGAAGCTATGGGACTTATCGATGTCTGTTTCTGGTGTTAATGAAGCGCCTGTTCACTCATTCATGGGACACACTAATGTAAAGGTACCTATTAATCTGTTGCCACTTTGCTTCATATCAATCCCATGTATTTAAGATAATAAACACCTTTCTGTTTATGCATTGTGTTTCAGAACTTTGTCGGATTATCGGTCTCTGATGGCTATCTAGCAACAGGCTCAGAGACTAATGAGGTATGTCTACTCTCACTTCAATGATAAACTTAAAAAAAAGGATGAACCTGACTTTGTTGTGCTTCACTGGACAGGTTTATGTGTACCACAAGGCATTTCCAATGCCGGTTTTGTCATACAAGTTCAAAAATATAGACCCTGTGTCGGGGCTCGAAGTAGAGGATGCCTATCAGTTCATATCTTCAGTCTGCTGGCGTGGACAGTCTTCCACCTTAGTTGCTGCAAACTCCACCGGCAACATCAAGATCCTGGAGATGGTGTGAACCAATGTGACCCAGGGAGAGATAATAGTTTTCAGAGGTTTCTTATTCTTGGTTTGATTGGTGTAGGAAACAATTTTGGGAGAGGGAGTGAGTAGGAAAAGTGGAGAACATTGTTGCTATGTGTATTTGTGTATAGAAGAATATATTATCTTTGTATATGTACAGTACTTGTTTTGAACCCTAATTAAACCAGTGAGTAACTTGACATACAAGGAAGCCTTAAATCTCTTCAATATCTGTGTCCAATTCACACTGATTCTTTCCTGATTTAGCTTCTAACATCTCTCCATGGAATCAAATGTATTTGACCATCTTGAAATTCATGATTACTCAAAACACAAGACAGTTCAAAGTTAATATATTTTTGATCTCTTTGTTGAGTCGTGGGAACCACAAAAAGCATTCTACAATTAGTTTTGTTTAGATTCAGATTGTGTATAAATGGAATGAATGGGGACCTTACCTCATGAATCTTCACAGCATAAACAAAACCTGTAGATCTTTCTAAAAGCCACACAGAGTTTCTGATATGTATTAATGTTGAGAAACCTTCTGACCCAAACAGAGTTTTTCTATCTGTCTTTACGTTGAGAAACCTTCTACAGGACTTGGAGGCTTCTCCTTCCTTTAGGCCAAGTTTCCAGAGACGAACGAGAAGCTATGGCTGCCACCAGCTTCACACCTCCATGGCTCATTATGAGACAAGCGTTCCGAACTGTCGCAGCTTCTCCTTATATTTACACAACTCACAAACCTCTGATACCAAATCACACTATCCTCTCTTCGTCTCCTCTCCGACATTCAGGTTCACTGCCCATAACTTATCTTGGTTTAGTTATTATGTTTTGTCTTAAAGTCTTGATTTTTGGATTCACCATCATACTCATTATGCAAAGAACAACTTTAATTTGATTCTTCTTTGTTAATTTTAGAGGTCTAGATCATGAAACTGTGTTAAATGTTCTCTCCTAGTTGAACTCTAATCTGTGAGAGTGTTGCTTATAATGAGGTTGAAGTTTTCTAGTTAATTTAGATTCAATCAAAATTTGTTTGCTTGATGTAACCCACGAAGTCAAATTTGCAGGTTTGAGAAGATGTCACGTTGCAAAGGCAATGAAAGGAGATGTAGAGCTTCTCCTCAAAGGAGTTGGAGACCAAGCTGTTGCTAAGGAAGTTAAACACATCCTTGAAATGGTATTCACCCTTTCAAGTCTCTCTCTCTCTCTCTGTTTCAATCTCATTCTCTTGTGGGGGTTGTTGTAGGCAAGACGTGCAACATCAAGAAGAGAAGTTCTTCACACTGATTTTCTCACACCACCTGTTGTTAAGGAATCAGTTTCAGTATTGGGGAAACTTGCTGACGTTGCAGTTGTTTCTCAGGGAGGTTACCCCGAGGTCAGTTTTCATCTTACACCTCTGAAAATGTAAGCTTAGAGCTGATAAGTTATGTGTTGAGTTGTGTTTTTTGTCTTAGGCTGAGAGGTGTAGGATCTCGGTTGGACATCCTGATGTTTTAACCAATGATCCAGATATAGTTGCAGCTTTGTGGTACAACAACAAGTTCATGACTTCTTGAGCTTTGTTCTTGTCTGAGTCTTGAGTATGTTTTGTTTTTCAACTACTAGTATCACAGGGAATTTTGGGTTACAAGCTTGTTCTCATGGCGACTTCCTTGGAGCGATTCTTGGCACTGGAATCACCAGGGACAAGCTTGGGGATATCTTAATTCAGGTTATATCATCTGAACTGATTCTGTATAACAACATTCTTCAGCTCCATTAACATTGTTACTTTGGCTATACTTGACTTTGATTGGTACTGAAGGAAGAAAAAGGAGCTCAGGTCCTGATAGTTCCTGAACTAGTTGACTTTATGGTTTCATCTCTCGACAAGGTAAAAATTCATAAAACCCATTAACCAAGATCTCTCTCTCTTTCTCAGAAAGTACTCTGACCTTATGAGTGAATCTTTCATAGGTCGGGAATGTTTCTGTAACTTGTAGTAAGATACCTTTGCTTGCTCTTGAATACGAACCCCCTAGGTATGATTCTTAGCTTCCTCCTTGCCTTTCAAAAAAGAGTGTCTGCATTTGGCTTGATTCTTTTGTTTTTTGTTAGGACTAATTCTTTCAAAACCGTGGAAGCCTCGTTGAGAATTGATGCAGTAGCTAGTGCTGGTTTCAAGATTTCGAGGTCAAAGCTAGTTGATATGATTAGGTAATTTAGCTTTCTTTTTTCTTTTAGATCATCTTCCTTTGCATTCTCTTGTTTGCTGCTGAGAAAGAAGATCATTCTTCTTTGTTGTTACCTTGCAGTAGTGGGGACGTTCGGGTTAACTGGGCAACGGTTACCAAGAATGGAACCACTGTAAAGACTGGTGATGTTGTCTCTGTTAGTGGGAAAGGGAGACTCAAGGTAAGACTGTTGGAACTGAGTTTAGTTAGTGTTTGGTTTCAAAAACATTAATGTACTTTGTTTTAACTTTGTCTTTTTTTTGTTAACTTTGTTTAATTCACAGATTGGAGAGATTAACGAGACAAAGAAAGGGAAGTTTGCAGTTGAAATCATCAGATATCTGTAAGAAGTTATCAAAGGATCTTTCTGTCTTCTTCTCAGAAATTCATATTTACAAAAAAAAAAAGAAAAATTCTGTTTTGTTTGTTTGTTGACATTTTGTAGAATCATAATAAAGTTCAAAAGAATAAAATTAGGAGGGATGTATTGAATTTGAAATTTGAAGTTATTTGATTTTTAATGAAATTTTAGATGATTGTAGGTGAATTGGAGAATTTGGGGTGATTTTTGTTAAATTACTATAAAATCTCATAGAAAACTATAAGATTTAAATTTTTATTTTTATAACTAACAACCTCCTCTCAAACACTCTAGATATAGTTAAAGCACTATAAAATTTCCAATTGTACCTTGTATAATAACATTGGATTTTAAATTGTTTTATAAAATGATAAATTCAATAATACAACATTTTAAAGTGTTTTTTTTTAAATTCACATTTGAATATCAGTTGATTTGTCATTTTAACACAAATCACTTCAAAAATTCTAGTCTTAGATTTCTATCATTTTCAGTTTTTTTTTTCTCTTTCAATATATACATTAGTTATGTGAACTTGAACTAAACTATTAATTAAACTAGATCGTGGATCTACGCTACACGCGGATTGTAGACAAATAAATATAATATGAAATTTATGTTATTTTAAAGATGGTGAAATTTGATGAAAAAAAGAATATCATAACTAAAACAATCATAATTAATAAAAGTAGATTAAGATTGTTTTTACTCTTTGTCAAACTCCATTTATCTTTTATGTTTATTGGTATAACACTTTTTAATTAAAGTTTTATCTTAATTTTTCTTGAAAATTTCTAATAATATTATCTAAATTTATTTGTAAATTTTGTAGAAAATATTATATTATGATAATGTAGCTTTTATGACTAATATAAAATTTAGAATTTGTCCTTGTAAAGTAAAAACTTATTTTATTGTGAAATATTCTAAATGTTCATCTAAATAGTTGAGGTATATAACATATCAAGATGTTTGTAAACATATATTGCAGAAACCCACCCAGACCAAGATTGAGAATGTATAGTTTCTCTGTTTTGCCATTTCATGCTGATCAAGTAAAAAGTTTCTTTTGGATTCACATCTATATGTACAAAGGTCAATGATACCAAAGTTTGGTTGTAAATGTAATTTTTGTTTGAAATTAATTGAATTATTTGTTAAGAAGTTGAAAATAATAACAAATTGTAGTAACCCTTTCAAACAGTTTCTGAAGAATAGAAATCACCTCTACTACAATGCAAGCTATCATGTTTGGAAACATCGCACTACATCTGATAATCAATTAAGAATATGTGCATGAGCAGATATGATATGAACATAAATCATGATCAAAGTGATTACAATTGAGCTAAAGAGTTCTAAGCATCTAAGAGGCTACGACCAAGCATGTCTATGACCTAAATAATTATATATCTTTTTCATAAAAACGTTGTTGATCTCAACGTGTAACTATGCTCATACCTAAAGCTTACCAGAATGTATGCAACAAAAGTTACTCTGAGCTGGTACAGAGTGGAGTTCGTAATATATGAAGGAAATGATCATGTATAATTGCTTATTTGTTATTTCCTCATGTAGATTTCATCTTTTGCAATTTTTATTAACATAACAATTTCAGACGAGCACCTTCAAGGGCTTTGGGAATTTAAGTGCTTATTTGCGGGTCTCATTCCGTTTGATCTGTCGCGAGCTGTGTGCGGGTCGATCAATTCAAAAAATTCAACATGCGGATACGGGTTGAGTCAGTTTTAAGACCATGATTAAAGGGGGTCCTTAGGTAGGTTTCTTAAGACGTGGGATCCATGAACAATGTAAGAGTCAGTTACAAAAACTATAAATTAAGAACCAGTTTTATGGGTTTCTTACACAGTTCACATGCACCACTGACATGTGGCGGCTCGCGATTGGTTCACTTTTAAAAAAAATAAAATAAAATAAACTAAGAAACCCACTTGGGTTTATTAGGGTTAATCATGCCCTAAGCGGAATTGGTGCAGGTCAACCAAATTTGAATCGTATGTAACCGCTAATCCACAAAATAAAATTTCAAAAAAAAAACACTTTTTTTAAAAATATAAGATATTCAAAATATATAATTTAATTATAAATATATAATTTATATTATTTTGTAAAAAACTCATATATAATGAATAGTTATTTTATTAAAGTTTATATTATATTATTATTAGTAGATCCTGGGGGTTACCATCAAATCTGAGCGGAGTGGGTGTAGGTTCACAATTTTTTCTTAACTGGTCATGCATGTCAACATTTTGAGTAAAAAAAGTGAATTGATCTGCATGTTAGCAGATCATGCGGATCAAAATTTTAAGTAAGAAAATGAATTGATTTGTGCGTTAACGGTTCAAGAGGGGCATGTTAACCCACGAACTCAGCTCAAATTGTGTGGTTAGTTTCCGTCTCCTGTGCTCCATACTATAAATCGTGATCTCCTCATATTAGCAATGTCGATCAAGGTGGGTTAGGGGTTATCCGCATATTATAGAGACAATTTCTTTTATCAGGGCTATATATGAGAATTTGAAGGCCATAAACATTTCTCAAAAACTTTTATACAAAATATTTCATTCATAATTTGAGGATTTGTGTTTATGTAAAAACTTTTAAAATTTTGGGGGGATTAAGACCAATGTTTCATCGGTCTTGACCCATATCCAACCATGTATATTTGACCTTGTGTTTTATGAGAAGTTTTAACAGAGACATCGGTGGGAAACATTTTGGGATGAAATGACCACTTATAGTTTTCGTATGCAATGTGAGTGACTCAACCTATTAATGTTTTTGAGTATGATTTCAAATCAGGCCCATCTTTATGCAAGTGCAGGAGGTGCTTATACACATGACCGAAATTTTTTGTAGTTTTTCAATAAGAATTTAAAGAATTTTTTTTTAACATTTAGGCCTTTTTTATAAAATTATTTTATCTGTTATTGGATCAATATAACTTGCGTATGGCCCTAAAAGTAATGAGACCGGCCTGTTTTGAATTCAACATTTTTTTGAGTATTCTTCACTACTAATTTAGGCGTCCAAGACTGAATTCACACATCTATTTATGCATGCAGTTTCATCAATGGTAGGATAATGGTGATAGCAGTTAGGGTGTGGTTTTCTGTGACTACTATATGAAATTATCATTCCTAAGAATGACATAAGACTTTCGTTTTCATCAGCATATGTAAAGATGGAAGGTGGTACCTCCAGTTTGTGTGGAGGGTGTTTGGTTGGGATCCGGTTTGCGCATAGCGTTCAAGTGTGGCGACCCTTATAATGAATTACAATGACTGTATAACTGATCTATATGAGTAGTACATGAGAAGGTTTCGATCCAATGATAACTTTTCTTACATGTTTTGAACTTTCCAGCGTATATAGGATATTAGGATGAAGAGTGCGTAGGCAGATCTTTGGTACTTTTCGTGAAGCAGTTATGACGTTTATGAGAGGAGGGGTGAAGCATGGAACACATAGTCGTAGAATTAACCGCCACGTGAGAAGGTGTAAGTAAATGTGTTGGTCAATGTTTGTAAATATTGAGAACGTGTTATTGTATTAGAATATTTTTTCAGTGATTAAATATGGATAACACATATATTTTAAAGGTCTTAACGCCAATACAAAAGATTGGTTGTTTTGTTAATGGAAGTCTTAATGACTGCGCATAGAATGATAGTTAATTACGTAGCTTTCCTTTCTAAGGTTGATTGATTTACCATAAACTCCAAGTAGAATCATATTCGAAATTAAGTGAACTGTGTACATGCAGCTATGAGGTTGTTCGATGGGATGAGCAGAGGACCAACATGAGTATGTATATATGTAAGTTTAGTTGGTTATGCTACTAAATAATTAGTTGAGGACTTGGAGCTTATATATGTTACATTTTCTGCTAAAACTTGACCCTAATTTTTATAAGCACATAGTTGTCAAAGGTAGTAGCGTTGAACGGTTTGTGGCTTAGTCAAAGTACGTCCAAATATGAGATTTGTTAAAAAGATACCAACATTCAATTAAGTATAGTGTTTTATAAGACAAGGTCCTGTTCGTTTGGGGGGTCGCTAGCGTTAGCGACCAGCGTCAGCGACTTGGTGTCGCTGATAGTTGTTCGTTTGAAGATCGTGCGGTTGGTCGCAGCGATCGGTCGCTGTCTTGTTCGTCTGACGGTCGCGCGGTTGATCGCAGCGACCTGCGTATGTTGTTCGTTTTGTAGTCGCCCGCGACCAAATATTTATTTTAAAATTATTTATATTTATTAGAAATTCATTTTTAGTTATTTAATTTATTTTTTAATTTATATAATATTTTTAGCTAAAATTAAAATAATAAACTAAACATAAGATAAATAAATATTTAAAAACTAAAAGTCAAATGTATAACAGTAAATAAAATCCAGTACAAAACCAAATCAAACAACTAATAAGGTAATTGATATCCTTTACCCAACTCACTAGAAATATAATCACGCAAACTTTCCATAGCTCTATCATTGTTTGGTTCATATGCAATATGACCACCATCTTCATCATCATCATCATCATCATCACCACCATCATCATTACCATCACCATGTGTATGATATTCTTCTCTTCTCTGCCAACGCACAAAATCATTATCCTCTCGATTTGAATCACGGATAAAGTTGTGTAGTGCCATCGTTGCCGTTACTAGCTTTATCCATTTGGTAACACCATATTTAGGATGCATACGGTCAAGAATTCTCCATTTTTCTTTCCAAACTCCAAATGTCCGCTCAATAATTGATCGCAAGCTTGAATGCCTCCGGTTAAATACTTCTCGAGAGTTCGTTGGAGGTCTTCCTTTGTTGAATTGATCGAGATGATATCGAACTCCACGATACGGACCAAGATACCCTATTCGTGTGGAATATCCAGCATCAACCACATAATATTTTCCTTTTGGCGGATGGGAAAAAAAGGCTCATTCCTCGCACAATAAGTTAATACTTTCGTGTCATGTGCTCTACCCGGTACACCCACATAAGCATATATGAACTTCATATCAAAGTTACATATAGCAAGAACATTCATGGTAGGTTCTTGTTTCCTACCTCTGTATGCTTCTGCATTTCGCTTAGGAAGACGAACTGAGATATGAGTTCCATCTAGTGCTCCAATACAATCTTGAAAATATGACCAATATCTATCATCATTTCTCAAAGCAGGACAGACTCTTGTGAATTCACAATCTTCTGGTTTTAGAGTATCAACAGCAAATTTCAGAAGAACACTCAAAACCTCATTAAGCTTCCTTTTGACTGTATCCAAAGAACGTTGATATCCTTCTGCAATAACCCGCATAGTTTTATCTTGACCCACAACTTCAAGAAACATTGCAATCCCTTCTTCAATATAGAAATTATTTGTCTCTTCTAACCCATATCTCCAAATGTTTTCTGGTTCATGCGAAGAATATCATAACACTGTTGATCTGATCCGTGCATAAGCTGTTGAACATGATACCATCCTGCACCACGATCTGTTCTTTGGAGCACTCTCTCTGGTTTAAGAAAATCCTCCTCCTCCTCATCATCATCATCATCCAAAATCCACCTAAGCATCTGCAAATCATAAAAACATATATATATATATATATAAGTTATAAATGTGATCGTAAGTTAGTTCAATGAGCATTGAAACAAGAAACAAAGTCACACTGAAACGACGCTACAATCTGATTTATAACAACAAAACTGAAACAAAACTCATAGGCATGAAACAAACACTACAATCTAAATCATAACAAAAAGTTAAAACAAAAGTCATATGTTTGAAACAAGAACAAGTCTGAAACAGTCACAATAAACAATTATACTAATGCATACACTACAATCCACCATAAATCTTAACTCCAATCATATGCTCAAGATAGCTAATCTTATCATCATCACTAGAAAAAGCCATAAACGCCTTTCTATTTTCTATATCTGCTTTGAGATGGTTAATTGCAGCAATGTGAAAAGGTGACCACTTTATTACTCCAGGCAGATCATTAAATATCTCTAATACATAGTCAACACGGCATCGGTGATCACGTTCCTTCACCACAAGATCACGTTCTTTCATCACAAGTTCACGTTCCTTTGCCGCATGATCACGTTCCCATGCCTCTAACATCTTTTCAGCTAGCTTATTTTTTTCTGCGAGAATTGTATTGCGTAGAACATAAGGTTCTTTATCAACTTCTTTGCACTTTCTTTTCCCAGCCCTACTTGTTCCTGCCCTACTTGTTCCTACTCTTGGTGCTGTTATATCAGTGTCAACAGAATCAGATTCATCATCCTTTTCTACATCCATTCTAGAATCTAAGCTAGCTTCTCCTTGCTGAGCACTCCATCCTTCTGCTCCAGTCACGGTAACAGCACCAAATTCTGCTTCAAACATATCCATGTTTGGAGGCACTTTGGTCTTATACTTTCTAGCACCTTGCCATTCCTCTTTAAGAAAATAAAAGTTAATTTACTTGAACATACAAATATACTCACGTTCTACATTTTCAAACTACTTTATTAAAGCAATAAAAGACTAAGAGAACATTATCAAAAATCAAAAAGAAAGTTAGTTACCGCTATGCGTTGGTCCCACCAAGCATCAGGCATCTCCAACCTTCCCATAGCATCATAGATAAGCTCGGTTCTATTGTGAGTCAGCTTCTTGACTTTGACATATGCTTTTCTACAAACATCAACCTTCTTCTTAAACCTGTCCCATATCCATTTCTTACTAAATTTCTCTTCAAACTTCTTAATGATGAAGTCTCTTCCAACTTGATTCATGCCACTCTTTGTTCTGTTCCCTTTCTTTTTCTCGTCAGCATAAAGAGTAAGAAAATACCGACATTCTTCGTCGGTCCAGATCTAAATAACAAGGCTCATTAATAGACAAACAAACTAAACTAGCAGACAAAACAATCACAAAACATTAAAAATAACTAGAACTGCATAAAAACTTACATCATTAGCCATTCTTCTTGTCTAGTTGTAATTTATGTCCAAATCTGAAAAGATAAATACAAACGTAAGTCAATCATGTTCCTTAAAATCTCTGGCAACAAATGAATTCTTAAGTACTGTTGTGACAACAAAATCATTGATAATTTTTTAAAGCATCAATGAACACAGTAATTTTTTTAAGTTACAGACATCACACAAAACCATTGATAATCAAAATCTAGCTTGGATTAAAGCTAAAAGCAACCCATAACAAGAATCAAAAAACCCATCAGCCAACTTAATTAATCTAAAGGTTCCATTACTGTAACACAAAACGTAGAGAGAGAGAGAGAGGAATTGAGGAAGAAGACTGAAGTTACCTTTGTTGAAACAACAACAATTAAGAAATTGGGTGAATGAATATATGGATCCAGAGAGGAGAAACGAAGTAAGATCCCTAAAGTGGAGTCAATCCAGGGGGATTCAACGCTTCTGCTATGAAATCAAAGAGAGAAGAAGATGAACTCAGAGCGAGAGCGAGAGAGAGAGAGAGAGTAAACTGACCTGAGCTTTTGTTCTCTTTTCTAAGTCGTCAAAGAGAGAAGAAGATGAACTGGATTGGAGGCGTGGGTTATTAGGTTTAGTGGCAGAGTGTTGTGATTTTTAAAATAAAATAAGGGTAGTTTTGTCTTTTTATTTTTTTGATCGCAGGATTTTGGTCGCAACGCTGAAATTTTCAGCGACCAAAAATTTTAACCGCTGAACGCTGGCGTCTGGTCGCAGCGATCGGTCACTAAGCCCGCGACTTCTAAACGAACATCGTTTAGACGCTGACTCTGGTCGCTGACGCTAACGACCACCAAACGAACAGGGCCAAAGGCCAAACATAATCAAAGAGAAAAAAGCTCTTAAGGAAAAGAAAAAAATAAACAAAAATCTAAACGATATATTACGTGAAGGTTTTTAATGGTGAGATTAGGCAGCCATTAAGTGAAAACTTTGCGAGTGGGAGGTTTTACGAAATACGCCTGGGACACTTAGTGTCTTCTTCTCATATGTGTCCTTGCTTGCTTGTACATGCCCCACCAGAAAACCTGCCAAGTTGTTTGTTCCCACATAAAAGTTATCAACTTCACTTGTTGCAGATTTTTTTGTCACTCCCGTCAACTTTGTTTTTTGGTATATCCCCTGTTGTGTGGGAGGTCTACCTATTTTAAGTGAAATTGTTGTTCGAAACTTTGACCTTGAGCTTCTGTTTGGATGATTATATCTACAAAACATTTTGGAGTTGGGATCTCATGCTGAGTGACATGTTTCCATTGGCCTGGGGTATAAATTAAACTGAACGTGAGTATAAATGTTTGAGAGTTGAGTAAGAAGCAAAGAAGAGACCTCCAAATGGTGGTCCCTTAAGTCTTGAGCTTGCATGCCCATATAACCTCAGTCACATAACAGGAGGATGAAAAGCATATCAAAAGAAAATCAACATGGAGGATGGAAAAAAATCGCAACCCTAGTGTATTCAAACTTCCACATAAAGTTTCATATGTTGGCTTGAGAGCATGTTTCAGATTTCACTCAACACAATATAATATAGAAGATAAAAATCATCATTCTTTGGCAAATGAAGTTCTCCAATGTCACCTGAAAAGGGATAGTTCATCAATGAAGAAAAATAGCAATCAGAATACAAACAAAAGACTTACTTGTTGGGGTTTCAAGTCCAAGATAATTGCTTCATGAGTTCTTGGACTTGATCTCAATTTTTGGGTAACGAAAGCAATAGTCCATCTGACACAGAAGGAAAAATTAGTCACTGAAAATTATCTTTAAAAGCCTGCCAGTTAGCTAACCATGATCTGAGTCACTTAGATAGGATAGCAGAGAAAAAAGTACGGTAGATATTCCCTCTTTATTGGCTGCCATGTATTCTCGGTGTGAATGAGAAAGAGAAAGGGCAAAGAGTTCGTGTGGGTCACGATTTAGACGATTGTCACTGTGAATTCATAACCAAGGTCAGAGAGCAATATATAGGGTGAGAGGCTGAGGAAATCGAGAAGGCAACTGCCTTTTCATCATTACGGCAATGAATGAGCCTTCATAGCCATAATTACGGAGTGAAGACGTTAAACATGGTAATCAGACCGGCAGATAACGATAGTGTTTCAGTAAGAATGAGAAGAAGAAAAACAAAACGAAGGGTTTGCATCTGTGAGAAGATTGTTTTGGTCAAAGAATATGGGTTTCGTATTGGCCATAGTAGTTATAACTTTAGTAGAATCAAAATGGGTTGTGAAGAGATTTGTTAACGTTTTAAAGCTCAAGTATTACGTGTAAGTGTAGCAAATGTGTCAACTGTTGATTGGACTGAATTAATTGCATACGTGGATAACTTAGATGTTGATCTTATTCAATTTTTAATATTGTAAGATTCGTGACTCCAAGGAAGAAAATTAATTAAAAGGAGGAGAAATAAACTAAATTAAGATAAGATCATGAATCACCAATGAAGAAGACAACACAAGAATTAAGGTAATAACTGATGTGTTATAAACAAAATATGCATATAGTCTTTTACTATCCTTAATACAAATACCAATCAAACTTTAATTGGTCATAATCTAGGATAATCATACAAAATGAATCTATTCCTAATAAAGTTGATAAATGATTTACTTAATAAAGTTGAAAAATAATTGAGAAATCAATTTACCATTTTAATAACATATCCATACATTGAACAAAAGGTTTATAAGCTTCATCGACGATGTACATGACTAAGAGACCAAGGGGTACATAACAAAGAATTCTCAGTCACTGTTATTGTGAAAGCACAATCAATGCAAACATACAACTTATAGATGTAACATGTGATCATCAGCATATGATGCATTATTCAAGAAAAAGTGAACATGTCATTTCACATGTTTATAATGCAAGAGTTAGGAGCACAACGCAAAACATAAACATTCAAGATTCAAGGAACTATTACCACAATCTGCAGAAGTCTATCACTTACTTTGATCTCAAGAGACTCCAAGATACATCTATTTAACAAAATGAGATACAAGCGCCAAACAATAAAGAGATTAATAACACTATTTGGAATGATCACTGAAAGTTAGGAGTGTAAGAAACATTCAAAATTCAAGAAACTATCACCCCAATATGCATGAGTCTTGCACTTACTTTGATCTACAAAAGACTTCAAGATACATCGGTTCACAAAATTAGAGACCTTATAATACATGTAATAGAGATTACAAACACTGTAAACACACAAAGTAATGTTCAAACCTCAAAAATAAAAAATCTACATGTTCATCAATGGAAATGCTAGCAATCAATTTCTAGAATCTCACGGATGCTAGACCAATGAAAGAAATGTTGACAAGTCAACTTAACTTAAATATTTATTTCCAGTTTCTTTAGTTTACGTATATTTTACTTAACTTACTTTGTAAATTTTACATATGTACAAATACCAAGTTACAAGAGAAAAAGTCAAGAAAAGCATATACCTGAACAAAGTCTTG
>CAJHQP010003422.1:0-67795 GCA_905132765.1 Moricandia arvensis
CATAGGCATATGATCTGACGAGTTTGTATATGAGAAGACATTCTTCTCCTTCTCTGCAAGTCAACGTATGAAATACGTCAACGTATGAAACATGAGCTAATAGTTTTATCAAGAGTGTTTTATATTGGAGGTCACTTTCTAGATATTTATTACATAATATAACACATTTTGCTCTTCAGACACTTTTGCACATATATCAAACATCAATACTAATTATAGTCTAACTAGATGTGAAAACATACAACGACAAAGTTTTGGCCTCTCTTTTATTCTTTTCTTTTCTTATTTATATTTTTATATCAGCAATTTTTTTTCTAAAATCTTCTTTATGTGGTGGTGGACCCTTGCAATATTCATCTTTTCACCATTGAAGCACAACTCTAAACTACTAAGACAGGAGATGTCACGCGGTGGATGCGGTGGTATGAGCGGCATGGATGGTGATATTTGGCCTTCTTGATGTAGTTGTTGGATGTGGTTTAGATTCTCTCTAGATCTGGGGTTAGTGATCTTTTGAACCTTGTAGGAGATCTCTGAACTCGTTGACGAAGTCGTCGTCTTCCTCTACGGCGAGCCAAAAACGTTAGATTTTTTTCTTCACTAGTTTAATTTTGGTGGTCACTAGCTTTCTTCTTATGTGGAGGAAGATAAATTTTGGAACTTTAAGATTCTGTGATGGTTATGTTTTTTGATGATCTTAATTTGGACAGATCTGATGGTCTATTGATGGAAGAAGATGTGGGTTTTGTAGAGTTGTCAATTTTTGTTTTGGAGTCAAGCTTCTTAAGGTTTCATCTGCTCTTCGTCCTAGAAAAAGATTTTGTTGAGTTAGGAAGGCGTAATTTGGAGATCTTAGCTAGTTTATTTTGGTACTTGGTGGAAGAAGAAAAACAAAAGATGGTGTTTAATGAGCTTGGATTGATTTTCTTTGACCTATCGACAAATTAACTATCTTGTGATGATCTTAGCGCTCAAAACCGTAAGTTGCTTTCGTGATTTGTGAGGTTTTTGGTGATTGTTTTAATTTTAGTGTGGGAACAATTTATGATGTCTCATTACGTTAAGAAACCTTTAACTTTAAGAATTTTAAAACACAAAATGTTAGTACTGTATGATTTCTGATACAGAGTTGTTTTATGTTTTAAGAGTTCTATGAGCCCTTAGACGCTATGGGAATGGGTTCCATGAGGAGATGCCAAAACGTAGGACATGAGTTGATATAGTGTACAATATGCAATACAAAATTCATTTATAAATTTTTTTCTTTGCGCACGGAACGGGTTATCATCTAGTCAGATCTGCATCTAGTTATGTGGTTTTATAGAAATAAATTTATTGTAAAATTCTTTAAAAACAAATAAAAAGGGGGTATGGTTACTAAAAAAGAATGCGAGATGACCGAACAAAAAGAGTGTTCAAAAAAAAAGATCAGTGACGCTAATAAGAGTGCATTACCATATTAGACACATTCTTATATTTTTAACACTTAAAGGCAAATTAAGCTTGGGAGACACATTCACAGATACCAAGGTGTATTTGAGACGAAATATCCTCACAATTGACTTAAAATAACTGTGTCTCCTGGTGGAATGACAATTTTTTTGGGTTAGAAATAACTATAGTACGATAAGGTAATTTTTTTTATATTACTATTATAAACTCTCCATTTATTCCTTTATGCAATTGTTTTTCAAATATTAAAGTATATAAATAATTAAATTTGATATAATCAATTCTATTTTTTTATCTTTTACATTTTAAGATCCATTTTAGTATGTTTTAGCAATTTGCATATAAAAAATCTATCAACACAAAAAACAAATTAGTGGATTTAGTGTTTGTGGACAAATAAAATGTGGACATATATGTTGTGGATAGAGAAAAAAATGTATACATATATGTTGTAATGTTAAAAAATGTGAACAAATAAAGTATGGACATAAGATTTCTTACTTTGATTCCATCAATGTCATCAAGCATATCGAAAGCCCACTAAACCTCACATTAGTAATTAAGCTAAATCAATTTTCTTGGATTCCCGGGTCTTAATCTTTTGGGATATAACACGTGGATACTTGGTATTTCATGGATTTTCTAAGCTAGGACACAGACCAATTAGAGAAGTAGAGCAAAATTGTGGACATGGACACAAGTAACGTATACGAAAACCTTGGATATGGATTAATGTTGATTTGATAAACTTGCTTTCACATTACCAAGTATATTGTAGTCTAAGTCCTTCATTTTCGTATGATTAAGCTCCTACAAGACATTGAAACAACTAAACTGTGAATAGAGCCACTACTAACCAACACAAAGGAGTATTGACACTCTACTTACAAATAATCGATTACCAAGTTGTGGACGTCAAAATTGTGGACAAAATTAAACAAATGGCATGTGGATGGGTATTGGCAAACCTATGTATAGATATTTGAGATATTTTCAATACATTAGTCAAAAATGAAAAAAAAGGATATGATCCAAAATATGTCTGTTTTTCCCATAATATCATACATGATACAACCAATATATGAGATCACTTCTTATATAACAAAACTCATATATGAAATGATAAATTGACCAAAGATAAACCTTACAAAAACTAAAAAAAAACATCAAATAGATAAACTTTGTGTTGTGCTCTTGTGATTACTCTTGCTAGTGTTTTAATGCACCAATCTCTTGTTTTGTTTATGCTACAAATTCTTAATGCCTTTGTTCTGCCCATGAGATCCACCAACATACATAATCTCAGTCAGAGAACCATTTCCAATTCCAAATCACCATCTTTTAAGCCCTCAAATCCGAGTTCTTCTAGAACTTCACTAAAATCTGATACAAACCGAAGCTTTACTACCTTAAGGCCACAATCGCCATTGTGAAGGCCTCCACAATCGATCCTTCCTAGTCATCGTTGCCTTCTCCTTCGAGACCGATCTATTTCCTCATTCACCGAACCAAGTGGCGAAGCATATATACAATTTCTCCTCCACATATTAAGTTTCAGTTGCAACCTTATACTTGATTGAGCATCATAGATCCAATCACACAACGACAAGAGCTTGGCGTTGTCCTCATCCACACCACAAGCGTTGTCGTCGTCCTCTTTCACACCACAAGCTCGGATCTGCTCGTCGTCGCGTCATCCTCTCCAAACCGGAGCTCAGACATGATCGAGCTCGGACTTGCTCGTCGTCGCGTCGTCCTCTCTAAACCGGAACTCAGACATGGTCGTCATCTCACAGATTAACAAAATCTCAAAAATTCCATTCAATTAAAAAATTCACAAACAAAAAGAAAAAAAAAACACAAAATCTTATAGATTTTGAGTTCTTCATTGTTGTCAACAAAAAAAATATTAGAAGAAGATGAAGGCAAGATTAGGATACAACAATTTGGGAAGATAGATTTAAGTTATGAGAATTGAACAAAAAAAATTAAGTCAGGAAAGAGATTGCACTTTAGAGTTGTCGGTGTCCATATATTTAGATTAATAGTAAAGATAAAAATATAAAGAAAATAAATGTTTAGTTAGTCAAGAGGGAAGGATAGAAGAGACAAATTACATGTAAAATGTGTGCCTCAAACAACATATGCCTCTAAGTATAATTTGAAAGTGAAAATGTGGCGTTAGATGTAATTGTTTCCTCAAACAACATGTGTCTCTAAGTATAATTTGAAAGTGAAAATGTGGCTTTAGATGTAATTGTTTTCGCTAATAATATGACAAGTCTATTAATTAATAATTTAATACTAAGAAGTGTCAACATCAGTGACGCTAATAATATCAGCGAAACCGACTTTCTTGCGTAGCCGGAGCACCAAACCGGCGGCGTCGATTCCTTCCCCGATCACGACCACTTTATCTTTGTCTTCTCCTTCTAATCCCACATAAGTCACTCCTACTCCATTATTATAGAACATATATAATTAAAGACATGAGAAATTCAAGCAGATATAAGATGCATAACCAAAATATATTCCAGATATTTTTCATGATGCTTTAAATTTATTGTTGTGTTACCAATTAAAATCTTCTTAATCAAAGGTTTAGTGAGATAGCTTTTCTTTTAACATAAGAGCATCTCTGACTCAATTCCATCTTTTATTCCAAAATGAAGGTTGAACTAAAAAAATATCTCAATTCCATTCCATTTTTCTATTCTATAATAGAGTAAAATTCAATTTACTTCATAAATGTAATAATGTATTTTTTGTCATTACTTTATTTTTATTCCAAAATAAACTAGAATTATAGCAAATCAAACTCCATCATGAAGTTACTCCTTGAAGAAAAATATGGAGATTATACAGGAGATATTCTAATGACCAGTGAGTTATCTTCTTACTATCTTTGATGGATCTCTCTATTGTTTTTTACAAAATTGAGTTATTCTATAATAAAATTGAGTTTTACTCTAATACTACTCTATTTTAGAATAAAAATAAGTGATGAACAAAAAATAAATAAATTATCTTATTTATAGAGTAGACTTATATTTTACTCTATTATAGAGTAAAAAATAGAGTATGACTGAAATATTTTTACTCTAAACTTTATTTTTAGAGTGAGAAAATAGAATGGTGCCAAAGAAGCTTTTAGACCATCTTCAATGGAATATTTTTTTTTTTTTAAATAGAGTAATTCTATAAAGTAATTAGGTTCTACTACAATAATATTTTATTTTACAGTGAAAAATAGAACGATGAACAAAAAGATAAAAAATTACTCTATTTATAGAATAAACATAATTTTATAAAATAAAAGTTAAAATAAATGTGAAACATTTTTACTGTAAATTTTATTTTAAAGTGAAAATATAGTGGAGTTAGAAATGTTCTTATCTTACTATGGTTTTGCCTCCAATATTGAGTGCTGCTGAACGACATTTTTTGGCACCTCATATTTACAGACATCAAGATTTCTGATAACCAAAATTTCATTATTCATATAACAATACTAATAAGTTTTGTTTTCTTAATTTCTTTTTGACCTTCCAACTATATTTTAGCCGTTTAGTACGCGTACCTTTGCCATTTTGTGGAACCTCTTGGGAGCAAATGAAGGTTTTCTCTTTTTGGTTTAAATGATTCTAATTTATGCGTAGGGCAAGTCAAGATTTCAATACATGTTAAATTTATAAGGCTACTCGTCTCATTTTCTTGTGGCACATATTGCTCAACACGCATATACCTAATTGCGTATAATAACATTTACCAGGAAACAAAAAAAAAAAAAAAACAATTACCAGGGACTTGCTGGGGTATTAACTTTCCTTGTAACAGCTTCGTCGTTACGTAGATTATAAATGTTGACGTTTAAGTGCGCATGAGAATCATCGGACAGATCTAATAAACTATTCTAACTTTATGGCTAAGCTGGTTAGGTTTGGTCATGCATATCTAAAAGTATGAAACTACTACAAAGTCTATAATCAAGATCAGCACCATTCCTAAATTATTGAACGCCAAAAGGAAATCAATAAAAGTCACATGTTCATACTTCCGAATAAAATTAAATTAATCTTAAAATCAAATAAAATGAATACGTTGAAAAAATTTGTAAACAATAAACTGAACATAAATTTAAGTTGAAAATTTGACTTTTCAAACACATGAACATATGAATAAGAAAAGACCATGGACAAAATCCATGGACAAAACTGTAAATAAGTTGGTGACTAAAATTCTTGGATGATTTGCCATTTAAGGAAAGTACTGACCGGTTTGGATGTCTTGGGATGTCTTACCCTTAAACATTTCGCCATCACAATGTGAGTTTACTTAGGTCTTGTGAAGATGATTATAAACACAAATGCCATGGATGGAAAATATTGAGATAAACACTATATTTCCTATTAGGATAAGTACATTTATATTTCGTGTTATTTAGATTATATATTACTTATGGACAAGGAACTACTTAGGTTGTGTATGTACTTACAATTGCAAATGAACAAAGCATACACTTTTCTCATCATAACATGGTATAAGAGCAGAATTAAAATTTGAATCAAAGCTTTGGTATTTTTTTTTTCACTTCGCATAAACTCTAAATGTTTTCTACTACTCCTTCTAGGCATTACTACTACTCTCCGTCATGGCTACAACCTCGGCAATGTCTTCTACTTCTACTACATCAGATATTTCCTCAATAATGGAGTCTCCATACACACTTCATTCTTCGGATAATCCAAGTGCCTTGATCACCTCTGTTCTCCTCCGCGGAGACAATTGTACCGAATGATTTACCGAATTATGGAATTCTTTACAAGCTAAGCAATGGACTGGTTTCACTGGTGATCAATCATCAAACCAAAAACTAATCCTGAGCTTTCACGATGGAGAGCTACAAATTCAAGTGATTGTTGTTGAATCCCTACATCCATCGACCCTACTGTTCGCTTGACCGTCACTCATATTCCAGATGCATTCAAGCTTAGGGGAATCTCTACAATGACTATTTTCTATTAAAACGGAGTTTTGAAAACATATACTTGAAGATGACATTGCAAATTGTAAACATAATGGACATTCCCTTCTGGAATAGTTTTGGTCGTCTTTCTAAGCTTTGGAAAGAACTTCAAATATTACAACTGGAACTACTTGTACCTGTTCTGCTTCTGCAAACTAGCGAGAAAGAAAGAGAGAATCTTCGCATTCACAAATTTCTCTTCAGTCTCAATGAATCTCCCTTTACAACTCTATGTTCTCAAATCATTGATGAAGAACCTCTTCCTGATTTGAATTCTGTTTACTCTCGGGTTATTCGAGCAGAAAAACATTTTTTAACAATGCATACCAAAGAAGTTAAACTTGAAGCCGTACAATTTCTGGATGGACGAGATTCTCATGCAATTAATACGGGAACACTGCCTCTTAGTCCTCATTTATTTCTTCTCGATGTTGTTTATGTCCCAAAATTTAACTGCACATTATTCTCTGTTTCAAAACTCCTTAAACAAACTGGTTGCATCGCAATATTTATTGATACTCTATGTGTGTTTAGAGAACCATTTTACGAGGAACATGATTGGAACAGGTGAAGAGAGAGAGAGAGAGGGGGGTTACTACTTTACAGGAGGCAAGGTCGCAAGAGTTAATAGAACCGGAGAAACAGAAAACTTCTTCTTCAGTTCTTTGGAATTGGAGACTTGGTCATCCGTCTTACAAGGCTTTATCTTCTTTACCGGCTTTGGAAAAGTTTTATTGTTTTAGCTTCTAATTCCTGTGAGATTTTTTTTCGCTGTAAAAAAATGGGTGCGGTTTTTTCAAGACAATCTTAATAAAGCTATTGAACCTTTTTCTTTGATTCACTGTGACGTTTAAGGACCTTACCGTACTCCTTCTTCGTGTGGTGTTGTTACTTCTTAACTATGGCTGACGTTTTTTCAAGAGCTGTATGGACTTATCTGATGCTTGAAAAATCTGAAGTCAAAACACAACTACAAAACTTATGCGTTATGAGTGGACGATAGTCTGGCAAAAAAATTAAAGGCATACGATCAGATAATGGACTAAGGCTTTCAGCATACTTCTGAAAACACGGCATTGCACATCAAACTTCTTGCGTGGATACACCACAACAATACAATCGTGTAGAACGAAAGCATTGACACATTCTTAATGTTACTCGTACGTGTCTCTTTCAAGCAAAACTTCCCTTTACTTGTAGGGTGAAAGTATACTGACTGCAGCTCATATTATAAATCAAACCCCAACTGCTTTACTTGGTGGCAAGACTCCATGCAAATTTCTTCATGGATCACCTCCTAACTTCTATTTTCTTAAAATGCTAGGGTGTCTCTTCTATGCTCAACACAGACTCGTAACAAGGACAAATTTGGTGATCACAACAGCAAGTGTTTATTCGTAAGATATCCATAGGAGAAGAAATCTTGGAAGGCTTTTAACATTGATCGCAATGAGTTATTTTCTAGTCGAGATGTTGTGTTTCTTGGAATTTTCTGAGACAGAGCAAGTTACAACTGCTGATACATCAACATGATCTTACTATCAACGATTGTCTGCTTTAAGAAAGAACATTTTTTTCCTAGTTCTCCTGCTATTACTAATGATGCTGCTGCTACCAATGATCTTATAGCTACTGAAACTCAGATTCAGTCTACTGATACTACTAATGATGTGTCTTTGTATCCATCTACACCTACGACTCCATTCTCCACTCCTGAGACAGCATCTCTGACTGAAACTCCAAATAATGTTACTCCATCTGCTTCTACTCCGAGTCTTGCCAAATTACTTGGAAGAGGTCAGTGTAAATGCAAGCCATCTGTCTTGTTTAAAGATTATGTTATTAACTCTTACACTAAACACGACTCCTCCCTCCTCTCATCACTCTTCGATCTCTCGTCCTCTACGGTTTCAGGCTACTCACATTACCCTATCTCTATTTATCTTCCGATATTATTCCGGCAGCCATAAGGCGTTTTGGTTGGACTATTCTCGAATGTAAAACCGCAAAGTTACCAAGAGTCCAGACTTTATGACGTTTGGAAAGATTCCATGAAGGACAAAGCTAAACTCTCGACCTTAACAAGACTTTTGAAATTTACTGCTCTACCGCCAGGAAAGAAAGCTTTTAGATGCCGTTGGGTTTATAAAATCAAATATCTCTCCAATGGTTAAGTATTTGGACACAATATCGTCTGGTCACTCTTTGGTAATAGACAACGTGAGGCTTTGGATTATACGGATACTTTTTCTTCAGTAGCAAAGGCTTCTAGAGTTTGTTTACTACTTGAAATTTCAGCTGCTAAAAGGTGAGAGGTGCATCAAATCAAATGGATGTTCATAACACCTTTTTACACACAGATCTTGAATAAGAAGTTTATATGAAACCTCCTCCTGGTTTTGAAGGGTATGATTCAACTAAAGATTCGTCTTCTAAAAAAGACTATTTATGGATTGAAATAGGCTCCGCGATGTTGGTTTGCTAAACTAAGTATTGCTGTAAAGAAATACGATTTTACACAGAGCAAACCTGATTATTCTCACTTCTCCTACACCCGCAACAACATTCATTTACATATACTGGTACACGTGGATGATTTCGTGATAGTTGGGAATAACTTGTCTCATATCCAACATTTCAAAAAACTATCTTGGCAAATGCTTTCATATGAAAGATTTAGGAAAACTTAAGTACTTTCTGGATATTGAAGTTGCTCGTAATCAAGAAGAATTTTTTATGTCTTAACGAAATATGCATTCGACATCATTGCTGAAACCGGTCTCCTTGGCTACAAACCAGCTGCGGTTCCAACATAGCTCAATCTTTAAATTTCTTTGATTAATGGTCCTCGCGGGTCGTCAAATACTTGAAAGGGTGTCCCGGCCAAGGTATCATTTTGCGAGAAGATTCAGACTTACGTATCGCTGTGTACTGCAGTTTCATATTGAGGAGATTGCCCGATCAAAAGACGTTCTTTAGGTTCTTACATAGTCCTTCTTGGCACTTCTCCGATATCATGGAAGATAAAGAAGAAGGATAATGTTTCAATGTCATCAGCAGAAGCTGAGTATCAGTCCATGTATTGTGCTCTCAAAGAACCAAAATGGATCAAGCATCTACTTCTCTCATTTGGTATTTCGCAGGATCTTCAAATGCGTATGTTCTGTGACAGTAATTCAACCAATTCATATTGCCACCAATCATGTCTTACATGAGCGTACAAAACATGTTGAATCTGATTGTCATGTTGTTCGTGATGCTATTCAAGATAAACTGATTGTCACTGAACACATTTCTACGAAAAAGCAACCGGAAACCTTTGTACTAAGTCTTTACCTTCTCCTACATTTCCTTATTTACTCTCTAAGCTGGGATTCAGACATCTCTCCACCTCCAACTTGCGGGGTATTGAGATAAACACTAGGATATTTCTTATTAGGATAAGTACATTGTATATTTGGTGTTATCTAGATTATATATTCCTTATGGGACAAGGAACTACTTAGGTTGTATATATACTTAGCATTGTACATAAATAAAGCATACACTTTTCTCATCATAACAGAAAAGAAGAACTCAAACCTTAATTGGTAACACTAATAAATGACTACATGAACAGCAACCACCAAAGAACACAAAAAAAAATTGCCATCAAAGAAAATAAGCTCAAAGGCAACGTTCAACACTTCCAATCAAGAACAATGAGTTCACAAGCACTAGAGCATCTTGGCATTGCAAAGAGTTATGCAACGATAGCATCCTTTGTATTGTACCGTTAGTAACTCTTACAGTCAATTTCTCCAGGCTTTTTGAAACCTCCAAGAAATAATTTACTAGCTCCATTTCAGTTTTACTTCCACAGATTGATCTTTTAAATTCCACAAACTTAATGATGATACCAAACACGAAGGAACTGGTGAATACATCATCTTCGTACCATCGAGTTGAACCGGTAATTCCTGGAAAACCAGAAAGTGAACAAAAAGAAACCCACAGGAAAACAATATCTAAAAAACCTTTCATAAACGATATAGTTTTAATATCAGAGGGATTAAAGCAATTTATCAACAAGATGAGAGATTCCAGTTTCGGGCAGCTCTCAAACAGGTTGGCAACATTTCCGAGTAGTTGTGAAGAAGATCGAAATGTAAACGGGAACATTAAGAAAACTGATTCGAAGGTTTCAAGCATTTAAAGATGACCTAAGAAAAGCAAAAATATAAGGAGCTTGTTTTTTTTTTTTTTGTGAGGAGATTGTTATGGTTGAAAAATATTAATATGAACAAATTAATGTTGGCATGAGTACCTTCCTAGGATTATTAATATATAGATGAAGATCAGTGACCCTCCATATATAGGTGTGGATATCGCAAATCGAACCATGATCGCATAAGCCACCCGAATTGATGATCTTAAACTTCTGAAGTGCACTAACCTTACCTCTTAAACATCTAACCAGAGCTCTTAAACACTGGAGTAAAGGAGCATAAATGTCTGTCGGACACATCTGTGTAGATTCTCTTTAGTGTCTGAGAGCGCACATGTAAAACCTCCTCTTTACAATCTGACAATGTTATGAGCGTTATATATTCCAAGAGTATAGAGCCTGAGATAAGTTTCTCCACAGTGGCCACACTGGAATAGCTGACATATTCTAAACGTATGATCTTAAGGCAAGGCAAGGAAACAAAACTCTGCGTTAAGCAAGGTAACCCAACAGAGTCGTAACTGCACAAGTGTCTCACATGTATATATGCTCATTGGTAGCACCTTAGTACTTGTAACTGCAGTAGTACGAATTAATTTTAAGCGTGGTCATAGAGTTATAAATCCATTGGTTATCACCATCATGATCCCATACAGAGTTACATAAACAGAGTTTGCGTATCAATGACCCCCTATGGAGATTAAAAAAAAAACTGCTAGCAAAACTATGAAAACCACTGAGAGTCTCGAACTTCTTTAACCCAAGAACTCCAAATGGGTTCTTATTTTTTTTTTTTTGCTGATTAAAAAGTAAAATAAAATAAAAATGAATCAATCGCAGACCACCACGTGTCAGTGGGAACCCGCGAACAGTGTAAGAAACCATCAAAAACAGATTTTTAATTAGGAATTTTAGGAGATGATTCTTGCACTGTTCACAGATCCCACGTGTCAGTGGGGCTGCGAACAGTGCAAGAACCCCCTTACGAGCCTTGGATAAAGATGCCCTAAGTCCAATCCAAGAACCATTTGCCAAATATTTGTTCATCTCTTGGACAAAACACTTGTTTGACAGCATCCTTAGTTGAAGTATGTCACATATCAAATCATTAGGTAATTCCAGAGCCGGTTCTAGGAATCAAAGGGCCAGAAGCAAAAAAAAATTATTGGGCCTATTGATATTAAATATGAACAAAAATATTGTAAAATGTAGTTGGATGCTCTCGAAACCATCACCTTAAACAACCAAATGTAGTGACATAATCAAGTTACTAAGGAAACTCATATGGAATATGTGGCTGAAAATATACTTATAAAATTGTTGGCTGGAAACAACGGCTTGGTCCGCTTCTACCTAGGGCCGGCTCTGGGTAATTCGCTTATCCTATCTTCTTCAGATCTTGTCAAACTCTTTATAACCACCATTTATCTCTCTTTAGGACTAAACAAAAAACAAAGAAAAAGATTCACAATATGGATCGAACCAAGAAAGAAACGCGACCTAATGAATCTGTATGTATGGACTCGTAATCAAAATTTTCCCTTGATTCATCATCAAAAGTATTATTTGAAACATATAAAAACTTGACGCAACGGGATACAATTTGCTCCTCGTTTCAGAAAGAACATCAAACTCCACCGGAAGAAAGAAGAAAATGACTAATCTGTAGGATGGAGGCCAGGGTTTTCCTAAGTTTATTGAAAATAGAGAACTGTAAAAGAAAAGAAGACAAATCACCTTGTTTTGCCTTCAGAATCTATCAATAACCACACTCTAATGCAATTTTAAACTTCGTTTTCGTCCTATTCAGCCATGGTCATCTTTTCTCTCTAAAAAATGATTCTTTATTCGAGATATATATATTAAGAACAACAATGCAATATATCTAATAGATAATCTTTATTGTTTAACAAAAAAAAGAATATATATATCGAAAAGTATCTCAAATGAGACATTTCAAAATACTCATAAATTTTTTGGTGACATGTGTTTATGTATAAATGGTTCACACTTTTTAAGTATTAAGTTTAAATTAATTAACAAAGTTTTGTTAAAATCTTACTATAGAAGTCATTTCAATGACTCGTGGATTCGGTCCATTGGTAAATTTTTAGATTGGTAAATTTTATAGATTAGTTGTTAGAATTTGTTTTGATATTTTTACCTTCAAAATATATTTATCAATAATGTCAGCCTCATTCTCCACGTACGGTCCATCTTTTTTCTCTTTAAAAGACTATTTCTTTGATATGTATATATTATAAGCAACAATGCAATATATCTAATAGATTTCTTATAAATTCACCAAAAAAGAAAAATATAAAATATATAAAAAAAGGAAAAGTATCTAATATGATAAATTCCAAGATGCTAATTAAATTTTTGGTGACATGTATTATGCACAAATGGTTCATTTATTTTTATATATTAAATTTTAATCAACTGATTTAATTTTTTTAATATATATATATAAATTAAAAATTTAGATATAAAACTAAGATACTTCCTAATCAACGACAATTTTTTTTTCCAATACGGTTAAAAAAATTTCTAACAAATACTTATCCCTTTATTTTGAAGGGTTTACATTCCAATAAACCCTCATTCCCTCAAAGATTAAGGGGATGAAAAATGCATCTTCAAATTTGAAAGTGTACTATTCACTTTCACTTTTCAATTTTCACTTTTATTTTAGTCTTTAGTCTTTATATTTATATATTGTTTTATAATTTCATGAATATTTCTTCAGCAACATTTTAGTACTTATTTTACATTTTTCTTATAAATATATCAATTATAAATATTTTACTAGCACTTTTATACTATTTAGAGTTACATTTCAGTATTTATTATATATTTCTTAAAATAATCATTTTAATATTTTAAATAGTACTTATTATTTTCTTATGAAATCTGAGTGATTATTGATAATTATTAATAATATTTAGGACTAAAATTTTAATTTTAAAATATTAATTTGAGTCTAACTATTTGAGCAACAAACATCAACCCCTAATTTTAAGGGTGCTTCCTCTTCAAAAGAAGGGTGTTTGTTGAAGATGCTCTAAGGACAACTACAACCATAACACCAAATTTGATGTTAAAATTACATTAAATATAGTATTTTGGTGTCATAATTTATTTTCTATCTCCAACCCTAGAACTAATTTAACATCAAAACATATTATATATTATTTAATTTTTAATTTTAATAATGTTGATACTTTAACTATTTTTAATTTATTAATAATTATTTATTACATTTAAATTATATATATATATATATATATATATATATATATTTAAAAATTTTGGTAATTCTATGCTTTATAAATATGTTAGTCACAATTAAAGTTTCATATTATTAAAAATAAACATATAAAGTATGCATGATATTTTATTTTGTTAATATATGACGTAAAAATCAATTTTCATTTAATGACACTATTAACTGAAATATAAAATAAAGTAATATTTTAATTTTGGTTAAAAATGAAAAATAAAAAAATAGGAATATTATTTAAATTAAAATTTTGAATTAACTATTAAGATTAAATTAATTATATTATTACTACTTTTTGTGCCAAATCCTTTCTTTATGCCACCTGACTAACATAATGTTGACGATCAATGACGTGTATGGCACATTGGTGATGATGTCGTTTTGATTCACGGATTTATTAACCCTAAAAGGAGAAAATGTGTCGTTTTGGCAAGGAGTTACTTAACAATTTGTGGAATCAAGCTCGTCGGGTCTATTTCTTCAACCTCTCTCTTCTGGAGCACAATCGTGAAATAAACATCAAGTATTTTCGGCTGAGAAGCAAATTTAGCTTAGGGTTTCTGATTTAGATGTCTGATCAGCTAGTTCGGGTTGAGTTTTTGAGCTTATATTCATAATTATTTCTTCAATGTTGGTCATTGGATTGTTTTAATTGGTGAAGGGGTAAGCGATAATCTAGGCCGCCGTGAAAGTGAAAGAGTCGGAAGAATTTTTGAGAATATGTCAATGTAGAGCAACAACGACTATTAGAACTTCAGAAACAAAAAAATATGGATATTATTGTTCTATTCCTGTCATTATGGTTCAATAGAGGTTAGTTGTTTCTTAACAATTGCTTTGTTTGTGAATTGGGGTAGAAAAACAAATTGACTTGACAAGTTGGTGTTGTAGAATAATTATCATTTGTTCAAATGAGTCGACATTGTTGTGGTCGAGGATATGATTGACACTGAAAGAAATGTGAGAAGGTTCAATTGGATGTTGTAACAAGGAAAGAAATGGTCGAAGGATGTGACAAGGAGGTAAAACAGCGGTGTTGTACGCGTGTACTCTTTCGTAATTGGTGTACTCTTGCGAAAGAGAGATAAACTACTGAATTTTTTGTTATGCATAACATGATTATGATTGTTGGGCTTTAACATAGTTGGATTCATCTTGTATTTCAATTTAGATTAAGAGTTTATGTTTGGTTTGGCTTTTGTTCTACTAAGACATATGATTTGCTTCATGTTTGTGTTGTAGTAAGACTGGTATGACTTTCATGTAAGACTTTTGATGACTTCATGTTTGTGTTATAGTAAACTTGTGTTGTAAGAGCATCTGATTTTTGAAAGATAACAATATAATACAATATTGAGCACAAAAGTCATATAATATTGAACACAAAATTCATTGGCCATTGATGATTACAATTGATCACAAAAGTCATACGCAGAAAAACATCTTCAAAGGATAAAGAAAATATTCTAGTCGACTCTTCCAACTTCACATTGAACACAAAATGACACATCAACACCAAGATAATCAAGTAACAAACACAAGTAACTAAAGACGCCAAGATAATCAAGTAACAAACACAAGTAACTAAAGACACATACCTTTAAGCAATATGTGAATTTGTGATGGTTGAGTTCGTCCTTCACCTTGACTTGCTCCAAATACTTGTTTCCTTGGCCCATAAACCGGACAGCTATGATCAAACACATACTGCCATTGTTACCTAAGAGGCTACACCTTCCATAGTTTCAAGTTCTTTCTTCTATAGAGAGCTTGTCCTATATAGTCATTTTCTTTTTTTTCTTATGTGGAGACTCGTCTTCCCCATTCTCTCTCTTCTTTTCCAATGGACCAAGCTTATTCTTCCAAGTTACCCTCAAAGCATGTCAGCAAGGAATCCATGTCAAACTCCACCTCCTACAAATACACTTATTTGCAACCACATCAAAATGTATAAGGATGATTTTTTTCTCCAAACTTTATACACACCATTGCCATTAAGAACGATTCAACAGTCAAAACAAATGCTTCTTCTCTTCCTTGTTGTGCTAAACACTTTTCATTGTATTTTCCTTTCCACTTGAACGCCTTATTATTTCTTTTTCTATACAGATCATAGCATGTGTCACAACCATCTCCAACATCTAAACTAATGGTATCTCACATGCAATATTTAGGATATAGTTGTACAAATCAGAGAAGTTGTTGGACACATCTTCACATACCGTAGTGAAGATGAAGAAAGCACGGTTACAATTACGCAGATTCTTTGCCAACATCAAAGCCTTGAGTGCTTTAAGAGTATTTTCATATTCACAAATATATTGAAGTTGTTTTCAGCGGCCCAAAACAAGTCCTTTTTCCTGGTTAAACTCTACTTAGATTTCCAAAGATGTGTCTTGCACACATGCGGTGTTCTACTCGAGCCAATTGTTGCTCAAAAAAATAAGAAAACCTTGCCATAGGAAGCAAAACATGTTTAATCGACAAACATACAACATGTTTTAAAAAAATTGTAAAAATTACTCACTTTCTGCCTGTCTAATTTTAGAGTGAAACCATCTCTATCTAATAAGTTTAAATCATGTTTAAGCTTATGAATGAACCATACCCAACTATTTCTAGTATCTACTTGGACAACAGCCCACTGAACAAGGAATAACTGATTATTTGCGTCAACTGCGGCAAAAAATTGTCCTTCAACATTGTTCTTCAAAAAACACCCACTTGTTCCAAATATTAACCGACAAAGTGCAATTAACGTTCTCTTGGTGCTGCTAAACAAACATATATACGATCAAACATCTCTTTGCCACTTTATCCCAAGCTCCACAGTAGACTCATGATTACACTTTATATCATCCAATTTGTAGTATTTTAGCCTCACAAATTGCTCGTCATATTCATCTTGAATCATCTTCAAAGCTTGTTTCTTAACCTTCCTACATTGATAATTTGAGACAATAACATTTTATCTGTCATCCATCTTTCCTTCCATCAGCTTAGGCTTTAGAGTGGGATTTCGTCTTTTCTCATTCAACAACTTATTTGCATTAATCCAACCCCTTATATCCTTGCTATATCTGCTGGTATATATGAATGCTCATCTTCAAATGTCTTGATAAAATACATCATTATTGACCTTGTAAAGAGCAATAGATTTTGAACTGAGAACTTTGAATGTCTTTCTTAGTACTTATCGGTGCAATAACATCAGTAACAAATCCATTCTTGTTCTTTTCGTCAGCTCCACCTCAATTTTTAAGATCTCCATCTTGTGAATTTCACATTGCATCCATCTGTTAGGAAGTAATCAACCACAACTTCCTAAACTCAGAAAAACAATTGAAACCTAACCTAAATTAAGAGCCCCATTACCTTTTTACCGTTTTGGTATTACCCTTCCCGGCCTAACAGTCATAATTCTGTGGAGTAACCTCATCATTGGTGATGCTCTTCTTCATCGGCAAATCCTTCAAAAATTTCTTCACTCATGCATATTCATCAAGCATATTGGCATCTCTTTTATCACCACCAGCATACCCTCTATCATCATTATTAAAAGCTTCATTATCACCAGTTCAATCTTCAATATCATCATCTTTCTCAATGAACAATTCAACCGCCTTACACCAGAATGTCGAGCCAACCATCTTCTCAAACATAGCATTTACCCTACAAATCATTTTTAGCTCTGTGAAATCCTCATTAGGAAGTTTGTACCATATGAAGTGACTCCTTCATTTATTTCAAACTTCCCACTGTGATATATATTGAAACATATTCCAATGTGAGCATTGCAAAAACAGAGAAAAATAGACATAAGCATTTCGTCAAACACTTGGTGTGCATAAAAAAGACATTATCTTCTTTGAAATCCAAAGAAAAATCATAAAATTGAAAACACTCCACTTATGCAATCCTTGACATGGTGTATTAAATGTATGAAACCCCAAACTTTTGAAACCTTAAAAAATTTCCAATGACAATATCAATTTTATTCTGACACAAATACCCACCTCTTGGTCTCGATCAGTGGAATAAGAGCTCTGGAAAGTTCCTTTTCTCTTTGTTTGGGTTCGTCAATGGCACTTTGTTTGTTTCATGAAATGGAGAAATTTGGGACGAGACTTTGTTTGTTTCATTCATTGAAGCACCCAGAGAAAATAAAAGAGATTAAGCTATGTCTCTTAACATGTGGCTAGGAGGTTATAAAATAATTAAGACCATGTTAATAGGGTTAACAAATTAACGGCAGTGAGAGATTTTGGCACAAAAAATAAATGTTTGGTATGATATTTGAATTTCATGAAATATCAGGCATGTTTTTCCATGTCATATACTTCATGCCTAGTTTGAAAATATGACCATAGTTTGGGCAGGAATGACCATTTTCCTAATCAAAATCAGATGGTTTAAAAGCTTTGAACATCGAAATCAAATTTTGTCTCAAAATAGGAGAAACAATCTACACTAAATGAGCTTCCATTTAACAAACAACAAAAGAAAAGATTATACAGACAATAACAATAACTGAAAATAAGCAAAGCACATATTTTTTCCAAAATAAATATCTAATCATAGGGCACACGAATAATAAGAAAACTAAAAGAATCCATTCAAACCAAACGATTTCACAAAACCCTAAATCACCGACCCAACAAAGACGATCGGTAGAAATAGAAATTGCACATAAACCATTTTTTAAAGTTGCAGTCCAATTTTTTATCCAAATAAAAATAAAGGTCCCCAGTGCATTCGAAGTTACTTATATCAATGGACAAAATCTACATTTTTTATGTAATTTTGGGGAATTGTTTTTGAACAAATTTTGGGGAATTGTTAGTTACGCTTTTCCGCGTGGAAGATAAAGAGAAAGCCTAAAAAGGAAAATCATCCTCTGTCTTTTTTATATGTCAGGCTCCAAAAGGATATAGATTCAACCTAATGTAATTGTTTAATTTATTATTTAAGCATAAAAAATAGTTTTGAAGTTTTCTTTGGTTTGAAGCTATTTTAAAAAATTTGGATATGCAAATTTTTTTAGATCTGAGAACATTATCGGACTTTATTATTAGACTTCTCCTGAAGCTTGCTAGAGAAGTCTTGTGAAGAAGTTGTGCATGTAAACTTCCAATATTGGTAAGATTTTATAGTTCACCAATTTTTTGTATTTGTGTATGTGTGCTAAATCTAAAAATAGTTATAGATTCAACTTAATTTGATTATTTTCTTATTATTTTACCTTAAAATTGTAATTTCATAGTTTATCTTTCTTTCTAAACGGTAAGTATATATATCTTTACTTTTTTGATGTATTCGTTTCTTGTGTGTGTTAGAACCAAATAAAAATATCAATTCAAAATCATTGTGATTATATATTTTTGTTACTATTTTAGTTGTAAAAGTTCTAGTTTCATATAATATAAAAGGTATTTATGTTTTGGTATGTTAGATTCAAAAAGAATATATATATATATATATATATATATATTAATCATATTATAGTTGCTTTCTTCCTATTTAAACATAAAACTTTTATTTTTTTAAAGATTACTTTCTGGTTGAAATCATTTTCAACATTTTTATATATAAAAGTTTTTCAGATTTGAAAACTATATAGTAGAATCCATAGCAGACTTTTTTTTTGCAGGCTTCTCGGGAGACTTTTCAAGTAGAATTCTCGAGAGACTTCTCAGTAGACTTCACATGAATTACGCGGGAAATAAAATTTTTAAGCGGAAAACTTCAATTTCACTGAAATTTAGTTTTCTTTAGGGTTATGAGACTCTTGTTTTAATAGTGTATATAATATTGTAAATAATATATTCACTTTGTCTCCAATCTATTAAAAGAAAACTTTGTTTAGTGTGTTATTCATTCATTCAAGTTTTTATAACCATAAACTAGTGTCTTAATTATGAATCTTTTGTTAAGATTATGGTTGTGCAACTTAAAGGAGAGACTTATACTAATAAAACACTTTACACAAGTTCAAAATAACAAAGTTCAAACTAGCCTTTTGTACAAATCTAGTTTGGAAGTGCACTAACACTAAATGTAATGTATGTACTTTTCTTTGTTCATTAAACAATTCATAGATAAGTTCCAGACATAACACAATAATATAAGTTCCAAATCAGAATAAATATAACAATAAATTCATAACACGATAATATAAGTTCAAAGCATAACTATAAGTTCATAACACTATATATAGTTAGAAGACTTTGGTTATGAGTAGGTTAGCTCCACCAATTTTTTGTTAATGTCCCATGTTATAATCTTTTCGAGCCATTTCAACAAGTTTGGCATGTGTAGAACCATCACTCAAATAGAACATTCTTGCTCCTTTGACATTATGCACCACAAAATCATTAAAAGTCACCAACCATTCCCTGTAGACTACAGGTAACTGAAACATCATTTGCAAAAAAAACCATAAAACATATTAGCAAACATAGAATATCATCTTTAAGAAGCCTTTTCTCATTAGTTAGACACATTAATAAAGATGAATGTTATGCCATGTTTATCCACGGTCTCTTAGGCGGGGTTCTTAACTTATAATTTCATGTTTTTTTTTTAATTTTCTCGTTAAGAGACGTCTCTTAGTCTCTTATTTAGAGACGGTTCTTCAGTTTTCTTAGTTAAAAGTTAAGAAACATCTCTTAGAAAAGTTAAGAACCTCATGCTAAGAGACCTGCAATAAACATGCCCTTAGTAACCTCATAATTATAACCAATTAAGTTATAAATTTTATTTAGGAGCCTCAATATTGATTAATACACATGAATTAACAAGAAAATCTTAAAAAGTCATTTTAAATTTGGAGTAAATGCAAGTTTAATAAACATTGACGTAGAAGACTTTTTGTAGTGAGAAGACTTCTACAAAACTATTTGGTTTAGTTTTTTTTTGCAATTACAAATTTACGAATGAAGACTTCTTAAGATGTCTACTATACTAGCAGACTTCTTGAGAATTCTCCATTTGTAAATTTTGGCTTACTTTTGTATTTGAAAAGTTCTCGATTAGTTCTTCAATTTCCCGCAGCTTTGCAGATATTTGACTTTTCCAATGAAGACTCTCAGAGAATTCTTCTAAGAGTAAACTTCTAGAACTCTTTTTATCACTGCATGAAGTATTTGAAGTGTTGCAAGGAGTCTTCGTGAGTTAATTTTGCAATTGACCATGTTTTACTTTTTTAGAGAAGACTTTTGAGAAGTCTGCTTTTAAAACCAAAGGTTAGAATCATAGAATAAAATTAAGAAGAATTCTTGAGAAATCTTCCCCAAGAATTCTGAAAATATCTTCTAATTAATATTAAATGTTTAATTATTTTTAGTCAATTTCAAAACCAAACTACACAAACTTTTTGCCACACTTTGGAGACTTCAACTGACTGTAAGAAGACTTCTATAGATGTCTACTCCAGTTAAACTTTTCCGGAAGTCTTCTAAGAAAATTTAAATATCTGAAAAAATTCGGTCAATTGCAAAACTAACATGTTTATCAAAGAAGATTTCTAGATTTTTTTGTTACAAAGAAAACTTAGTAGACTTCTCGAGAATTCTTTTATTAAAACACACACAAAATAGTCATATCTAAAACTAACTTATGCATTGACCCTTCTCCATTGAGAATACTACTCTAGAAGTCTTCTTCACAAACATATATGGAAAAATTAAATATCATACCTAGAACCTGTGAGATATCTTTCTTAACTTCTCCAAACATACAAAAATTAAATATATGTACTCCTTATTGACCAAGAATATTGAACTTAAGTGACTTCAATATGATCACAAATTTGAAATCAAAATGTTGGGTTTTGGGATGAAATTAGTGAGAAAGTGAAAGAGAAATAGTTGTGCGGAAGACTGGAAGAGCATATCTTGATTTTTAGGTGCATTTAGAGCTTGAAACTGGTTGTTCATGGTAGTTAGTGTACTAATGACAATGTCAAACTCGTAAATAAAAGATGAAGACGAGGATAAATGAGTAAAACAATCATTTTCGAAAAAGAAAAGAAAAGTAATGGCATTTTCGTGAATAGCTTTGAACTTTAGGGTGAATTTGGCAAATGAATGATTAAAAATGGAGGTAACTTTTTGTTTGACCAAGAGTTTTAGGTCATTTTAGCAAGTATTCATATATTTAATTAAATAAATAAACACAATAAATATGTTAATTAATAATTTCTATTTATGTAACTTCTTACATATGACTTTTACTTATTTTTGTCAATGTTTTTTATTTGGCATCAGAACGAGAAACCTATCTAAATCAAGTGATCTATAACAAGTTCAGATCCTGAGATGAGAACGGATTCAACAAAATAATTACTAGCGGTTCAGAGAACTCTCATATTGGATAGAATAACTTTTGACATTGAAAATTTTGTATGACCAAGATTTATGAAAAGATCTCTCAAGTTCATTGGATGGTTATTATGTATCACTAAAATGTAATATTATTATATTTTCTCAATCATTCTGTATGTATAATATATATTTTTATTATCATTCATTTAATAGTTATTGCGGTTTGTTATAAGGATTTTTATTGTTTACTAAAACAAATATAAAATTAACGTTGATTAAGTTAAACATATGGGTTTGAATTTTATGGGTGGGCTTTTAGATTTTCTGTTTTAAAGCCAATATTTCAGTACAATTTTGGCCCATGGCCGTATTACTTTTGAGACTATATAACAAATTAAATTACTAAAGCTTTGTTATATCAGATTAATTTACATTGTACTAATACACATACATGAGATAAAAATAATATGATTCTTCACGCATTGTGATATAATATTCTCCGGGATAGACTGGGTGTCTATACAAGATGTATAAAATCACATGTAATATATAATAATAGAAACAATAATTAATCATACAAATGTAAACATCAAACTCAGTTGATAGTGAATATGATACAAAAGTATAAATACTACATATCAACATGCATAAATCATTTATTGCATATATATATTGTCTATTGGAACCAGATCAAAAGTATATAATATTTAGAAGGTCACAAATATTGAATCATAAAACTGTATTTATCGTACCTAAATATCATATTAATGTCCGCACATGTGTGTAATAAAATATTTAAGTATATATGACAACTAATGATTCTGGATAATAAATATTTTGATAACAATTTTTGTATCTCCATCATTTTAAAAAAAATATATATATTAAAATAAATAAAAAATCACATTAACCATATAATAAAAATTTAGATTTTTTCTTATACGTATATTTTGATTTTTTAAATGACTATAAATTACTAATATTGTTAAAAGTCCCACTTTTAAAATTGTGGTCAATGGTTTAGTTTCTTTCGTATAACGAGATACAAATGATTATAAAATCATATTAATATTAAATCTCATTTAATAGATATTCAGATTATATATATCATTTAAATTAAAATATATACCATATATAACACATAAATGTGTTAATTTCAAAAATTGCATTGAAAAAGTATTGAGACATTAATATTTTAATTTCAAACTTTTCTGCAAATTTCTAAAAAAATTATAAATTACTAAAACTATTAAAATCTCACATTCAAAAATTTTGTTATTAATGATTTAATTTTATTTGTTACAGCAAAAATATGAATGTTAATAAATCATATTAGTGAGAAACCTCAATCAATAAATATTTATATTAAAATATATTACATGTATATGTCAATAGTATTTAAATTTAATTATATACCATAAAATAAATAAAATTGATTGTTTTGATTTATTTAAAAAAGTATTGTAAATAAACCAAAGGTATTGTTTTGATATATGTGTTTATTTTAATTTAATTATATACATAATTTACTTTCTTTTCATTTATTTAATATATTTAGCATTTCATAATATGTAAATGAACGAAAAATTGTATTGTATAATTTTCATCTCACACAAAGCACAGATCTCCACCTAGTATATTATATTAGGATAGAAAATTAGGCCTATATTTACGTTTCAACCAATGATAGATTCTTGGGTTCAATTAGTTGTAATATATTGGGGACTACGACCAAATTTTTGAAATTAGATAGATTAAATCCAATAATATATATAAATATATATATATATATATATATTATGGAATGTTTATTAAATATGCTATAGTGTAATTTGATCAAAGATTATGTTTGTTGGTGAAAGCTAATATGGAAATCAAAAAATTTCCCATCCTTAGAGAAATTTAATATGATTGCTTTTATTTTAATATACTAGAGTAAACCCGCCCTAGAAAGGGTGAATAAAAAATCTAATAATACAAAGCTATTTTAATGTTTGATTTATTTTAACAAAGTAGCATTGACATTCATAAGTTTCTTAGAACAATACATTTTAAAAATATAACTATTGATTTATTAGTTTTTTTTGGAAGGTGGACGAAGGTAGAGATTAGGCATGCGCGTTTCGGGTATCGGTTCGGTTCGGTTCGGGTATCTCGGGTATCGGGTAGTTCGGATAGGGGGCTAGAGGATCCATTTACTACTTGGCTTATTTTCGGTTTGGTTCGGTTTGGATAGTTTCGGGTTCGGTTTGGTTCGGATAGTAAAACTAAGAACCAAGAAATACCCGAAAAAAACTTGCTTTTCATTTGGTTATGGTTCTGGCTCTGTTAGTTCGGGTAGTTCAGGTTAAATATCAAATATTTTGGGTATAATATTGAATAATTAATATAATTCAAATAAAAATCCTGGATATTTCAGATTACATTGGATATCCAAAATAATAATATCTGGATACATTCGAATATTTTTGTGTAGTTCTGATACTTTATAAAAATTTAGTTTTTTTAAACTATTTTTGAATACTTTTAATAGATCTTTAAATTATAAATATATGTTTATATGTATATATAATTAATATTTTATATATTCGGGTATCCGTTTGGTTCTCGGTTCGGTTCGGTTATTTCGGATGTAGAAATATAGAAACCATTCGGGTATTTGAGGGTTCCGGTTCGGCTCCGGGTTTGGGTATTTCGGTTTGGTTCCGGTTTGGTTATTCGGTTCCGGTTATTTTGCCTAGGCCTAGTAGAGATGATAGTGTCAACGTTTTGGTTTTTAGATTATTCTTGCTTTGGTATTGTATCAAATTAACTAATTGGTGAACTCATAATAATAGATGTACAAATCTGGATCTGTAATAAAGTTTGATGAAGATGTTGTTTCTTTTTAAATTCTTACTAGGTGATTATCCGTGCATATGCGTGGAATAAAATTTATATACTAATAATCGTTGAATACTACTTTTGATCGTTCAACCATCATGTCATAATTCCCCAAACGTATAGCCATGGACCGAAAATATAAGGTTCATAATTAGGGTCTTATTTTTTGATATTGTTTAAGGCTATTGAATTTACATTGAACTTCAATAATATCATCCGGAAGTTATAATTCATCACCTTTCTTCGATAAGATAGAATTGTATATTTTTTTAAAAGATATGATCATATAATATTTAAGATCCGCGCTTGCGCAGAATGAACATTAATTATGTATACAAATTATTTATACATATTATTATTTATTTTGTATTCATTTACATATTATGCAATAATTAATATATTAAATAATTGAGAAGCAAGTAACTATTACGTATATAATTAAATTGGAGGTAAGAAAATAAATAAAAATAATCTCTCTTTTTATTTAAGATAATTTTTGTTGGTAAAAAATAAAATACTCATTTATTTGTTTTATATGGTATAAAATTAAATTTAAATGACATTGACATAGAAATGTAGTATATTTTAATATATATATTTATCAATTGAGGCTTCGTACTCATATGATTTTATTAATATTTTTATATTTACTGTAACAAAAATGTTATTTTTATTAATGAATATTTTTTATTTGGGACTTCCTACTTAATGCAAATTTGAAATTAACATTTTTATGCATTATATATATGATATATATTTCATAGCAGCTTTGATGTTGAGGATGGGTTTCGATGAGAGACTGGTTGACCTCATTATGTTTTGTGTCACGTCGGTCACATATCAAGTTTTAGTCAATGGTGAACCAAGAGGGTGAATCTTACCAAAGAGAGGTTTGAGACAAGGAGACCCCCTTTCTCCATTTTTATTCATCATATGTACGGAGGCGTTGATCTCGCTTTTAAATGGAGTGGAAGGGGAGAAGAATATTGTAGGCCTCCGTGTCGTTAGGGCGAGCCCGAGAATCTCAAATCTTCTTAATCTTCTTTTTGCAGATGACAGTCATTTATGCTGTAAGGCGGAATTAACAAATGCAAAGAGATTATGGATATTTTAGACATATATGGGAGAGCAGAAGGACAAAGATTAAATGCGGTAAAATTATCGATGGTTTGTGAAACCGCGTTAATGTTTCTCTAAAACAAGATATAAAAATGTCCTAGGTTTTTCTTGTGAAAGAGGCATGGGTATTTACCTAGGATTACCTGAGCAAATTTGTGTCTCGAAGATGAAAGTTTTCTCCTTTGTAGAGGATAGAATTAATGGGCGAGCTAACACATGGTCATCAAGACTCCTATCCAAAGGAGTAAAAGAAATTTCAAGTTAAATTTGTGGCTCAAGCAGTTCTTACATTGCGATGTCTTGTTTTTTGTTTCCACAAGGCACTACTGACAAATTAAGAAGCACAATTTCTATTTTTTGGTGGAGTTTGAAACAAAACAGCAGGGGGTTTACATTGGATAGCATGGTACAAGATATGTACCCCTAAGGATATGGAGGGACTAGTTTTTTGAGATCTTCGTGACTTCAATACATCGCTTCTTGCAAAACAATGTGGAGACTAATTCATTACCCAAACTCTTTATTGGCACGTATTCTAAAAGAAATGTACTACAATCATACCTCTCCTATGGAAGATCGACGAATATACTCACCATCATAAGGATGGCATAGTATCATGGCAGCAAAACCTCTACTCATATCTGGTTTATGAAAAACAATTGGTACGGATCGAGATACGAAAGTTTGGAGTGAGGCTTGGGTTCATGACTCAATTGCTCGATCACCTAGACATGCTGATCAATTTGCTTACAGATTGCTCCAACTTCTTGTTAAGTCATTTATTAGGAATGACACCAAGGAGTGGGATTTGCAGATTTTACGAGAATTCTTTCACCCAGATGATATCCCTTTGATACTTGGGCTAAAACCTTCTCGCTCTCTAGCTCTGGATGAAAAATTTTGCCAACACAAAAAATCAGGAGTGTATTCAGTTAAATTTGGGTATAACTTACTTCGATCAACCAAAATGAGTCTTAAACAAGAACTGGTTCTTGATCCAAGTATCACATGCCTTCAGAGCCATGTATGGAAGATTAAGGCCCTAAGTGAGATGAAGCATTTCTTGTGGCAGACTATCTTAGGTTGTGTGGCGACAACAGAGAGGCTCACTTATAGACACCTAGGAAACGATAGGAGATGTCCTAGATGTTATGGCCCAGTGGAGTCAATTAACCATCCTCTTTTTGAATGCCCCACAGCCTTACAGGTTTGGGGCTTATCGGACTATCCTTTCCTTCCGGGTTACTTCCCGAGTACATCTATATACAAAAACATGAACTTTCTGTTTTGGAAGAGAAAAGAGGTGTCTCATTGAGACCACAATTCGATACCTTCCCATGGATCTGTTGGTACATTTGGAAGGTGAGGAACGGAAAACTCTTTAATGGGAAAGTCATATCCCCAATTGACACTCTTCAACTTGTGTCCCTTGAGGCAGAATGTTGGAGAAAAGGCTAACAAAAAGGAGGAAGCGAACGAGGATCATGAGGACCCTCCAATTTCAGAGGTTGAGACAATGCCCTCTTGGATACCTCGAATCCCTACCTGCCAAATTGATGCTTCATGGATCAATAATGGATGTGTCAGTGGCCTAGGTGGAGTCTTAAGGAAAAGATGAGTTTTGAATCTTTTGGATTACGGGCGTGCGACAAGAGCCTCTCAGCGATACATGCTAAGATGGAAGGTTTGCTTTGGGAAGGCTTCATGTATGAGAGACATGACGATTACATCGATCCGGTTCGAGATGGACTGCTCAGATCTATTGGAAATGATTACGAACCCGATGGACTGGCCAACATTCTCATCGGAAATTGAGTTGTTTCATAGACTAAATGAGGACTTCTAGGACGTGAGCCTTATTAATATTCCTTGGAGTAGGAATGATCGGGCGAATTTGTTAGCGAGAGAAGCAAGAACTAGAAGTTATATTTTCTCCCATATAGATCAGACACCAACATACGAAGGTGCTCCTTGGAGAATCAACTCGTCTGACCAACACTTGATCTAATTTAAATAGGTAGCTGACAAAAAAAGAACATAAGAAGAAATCTACATGTTTTTATTATATGCTTAATGTGATTGTTTAATTTTTTTAAGAATATAATTTTTTTTAAGTGATGAAGGATACAAAAATTGTTATCAAATCTTTATTATTCAAAATCATTAATTGTCATATTGTAATGATTCGTGATTACTCTATAAGGGATTCCTGTTGGAGTGTGTATATGTCATATAGAAGCATATAACAACTATATGTTTTTGCATATGGATTTTAAATATCTATTTTTCATAATGTATATTTGCACTACATTTGAAATGAAAAAAAAAAATTAGTCTAGAATATAACATGGAGATATGTATTGCCAGTGACTATATATAAGTAGGGTGTTATTTAACATAAAATATGTATGGAGGTTTTTCAACCATTACCTCAGTCGCATAAAACATTTACAACATTTGAAACTGCAAATATGTCGTCCTTTGAACACTACAAGAAAATATGGCATAATCCGACGGCACTTTCGACGAAAACAAAGTTCGTCAGAAATATCCGATGCGTTTCTGACGAAATTCTGACCAAACCAATTTGTGACATCCGTCGGAAATTCTCGAGGAAATATATTTTCTCGGAAATTCTCGACGAAATACCAATGATTATTTGTAGTCATTACTTGACCATTGTAAATGATTTGAAATTCTAAAATTCCTAGGATTTTTGTCAAGATTTTCTGAAGAATTTCCGATGGAATATACGACCGTTTTATAGCCTTCTTTCCATTTTAACAATACCGACTTAATTCCGACGAATAGTTGTTTTCCATCGAAATTTCCTCAGAAATCTGTTGGAAATGTCGGCAAGATTTCATCTATAAATGTGATCCCCCCTCATTCTCTTCATTCACTCCTCATTATCCACATTCACTTCTCATTTGCAAACGAATCCAAAAAAATCATGTATTCTTCAAATTATTATCATTCATGGATGGATAAACCTTATTTGGATCCGAACACAAAATTACTTATAAATGGTATTAGCGAATTCATGGTGTTTTTTCAACAACAACCGGAAGCAAATACGGGTATCTTGAGATGTCCATGCTCTTCTTGCAAAAATAATAGGGTTAGCAAGGAGTGGGATGTTTGGACTCACTAGCGAACCTCATACTATTGATAGGTTAGATGAACCAATGAGAGATGTAGATTATGGTGTAGGTAATTAATAGATGGTAAATGATCATTATAGAGGGGAAGAACCTGATATAGTCTATTTATTACCAGTTTTAGGTCATGTCTTAGGCTCTATTTGAGGTCTATTATGTGTGTCTAGGATATATTTTAAGGTCTTTACAGGTCTAGGTTTGTTTGGAGATATATGGAGGTACTTGGAGTTTTTGGAGCATTTAAAAGAGAATAATACGTAGCTGATCATTGAGAGAGTCGAAGTACAAGATAGTTGTCGATCGACGACACAACCTTGTCATTGACCGATGGTACAAGACAAAGATCAAACGATGTTGAACACTTGACATCGATCGATGACCAATTCGCAGATAGCTGATCCCAAGCCCAAGTTAGAAACAAGACACAAGATTACAATATTACCCTTGGACGAGTTTTGACCTAGATTTTAGGGTTTTATAGTTATAATTTATGTATTACACCAGGGAGTGTGTGTGCAGAGTAGGCACAAGTATTCTATTATAGTTTTAGAGTTTTCAGGGGAGAAGATCCATAACTCCCGAGGGAGATTGTATTAGAACCCTAATATTTCATCTATGCATTATATTTAGATTATTATTCTTAATCTAATAATGTCTCAGTGGTTATCAATTAGATTTAGGGTTGAATGATAGCAATCATGGATTAGCCCAAAAGTAAGATTTCTAGGTTAAAGTTAATATCCATCAATTGAGTTGTGCTTAATGCTTGCATTCTAGAGTAGCTAACTAGGATCTCAAAGTAGGACATGGACGACTACGAGAGTAGGTTCTGTGCAAGAATAGACTCCATTGAACTAGGTTGTTAGGCGCATGCGAGAGCTGGTCTAATTAGCTTGGTGAACATATCAAATCTCGTTCACACTTCCTTTTGATTTCACCTTCGATCGACATCAGGCCTTAACCGTCGATCGATGGTCTTTCCTTTTGCTCGCATATGAGACTTGGAGTTAAAAGGGTCATAATAGTTAATATTTGAGTTCTAGAATATTTACATTTTCGTGCTTCATATTCCCTATAATCCATTAAGCTTGAAACCCTAGGTCTTGCACATTTACATTTGCATTTAGTTAGTTTAGTAGCATATTTTCATATTTACGTTATTAGCATATTTCCATATTGCATATACACCTTCCAATAAGGAATATCTCCTTAAATCGATTTATTGCTACCAATATATATAATTACCTAGCTTAGTTCTTAGAAATAAGAAATCTACTGTGTGTCATTGCTCTCTGTGGATTTGATACCTAAGTACTACACCTGATATCTCTTGGCAAGAGCATTGTTTTGTGTGTTAGGATTAAAGGTTAATTTGAAAGTTAATTGTTTAGGATATTTATATTCTGCTAGAACAATAAACACACCATGTCATAACCAAATTTAGAAGCTAGGAGATTTTTGATATGTTGGATGCAGGAAAAAACCTTTGTACAAAGCATGTAGAGATGTTCATTCACCTTTATCATCAGCGACGAGGTTAATGAGTTTTAAAATGGATTATAATTTGTCTGAAGAATACGAGGATGCGATTGCTGATTTTGTAAGAGGTATTCTACCAGAAGATAATCTTGCCCAAGGTTCATACTACGAGATTCAGAAACTCATAGATGGTCTTGGTTTACCGTATCAGGTATTAGATGTATGCATCGGTAACTGCATGATATACTGGAGAGCGAATGAGAATCGGGGTAGATGCAAATATTTTGGGAAGCCTCGCTATCAAGATACGAGTGGAAGAGTTACAGTTCAATACAAAAGGATGTCGTATTTTTTTGACGGAAAGATTGAAGAGGTTGTATCAGTCCGAACGCGCAGCCCGACCAATGAGATGGCTTGCAGAACACTCAACATATTGTAAGATTATACAACCTTCAGATGCAAAAGCTTAGAATCAGTTCCAATCAACATATCCAGAATTTGCGTATGAGAGAAGAAATGTCTACCTTGGGATTATGTATTGATGATTTCAGCCCTTTTGGAAAGCATGGAAGGCATTATTTTGTTCCTCTCCATTCTCGTCCCGGGCCATAGCATCCTAAGAGATCACTTGATGTGTTTCTTCAGCCACTAATATATGAGTTGCAACAACTCTGGGCGCAAGGTGCTGATACATACGATGTTTCGTGTAAAGAAAACTTTCAAATGCGGGAAGTGCTTATGTGGACAACAAGTGATTTTCCAGCATATGGTATGTTATCTGGATATACAACACATGGGAGGCTATCATGTCCATATTGTTAAGACAACACAGATGCTTTCCAACTAAAAAACGAAAGGAAAACATGTTGGTTTGTAGGTAAAACCAAAGATATTTTGAAGTCAAGACTAGATTTAGTCGATATATGTGCTCATTCCAAACTTCACGTTGACGAGAATGGTAGGGCTCCTTCTCCCATATACCGACTGGATGCAGCGGGGAAAGATGCGTTCTTCAGTTGGATTACAAAAGATGTGTCATTTCCAGATGGTTATGCATCTAATTTGCGTAACTTTGTCGACAAAAGTGAAGGAAAGTTTATTGGGTTGAAGAGTCACGATTGTCATACAATGATCCAACATCTCAGGACTATTACCACGTAATTTTCGTGAAGCAATTGCAGGTATATTATATTTTAACCCATTTAACATTAGACTCATATCAATCAAGTTATTATGCTTATATATGTTCTTACGGACTTTTTTATTTTTATGTTTGTGAGGATAAGTGCGTTCTTCCGAGATCTATGCACGAGATCAGTGACTACAAGAGGTATTCGTAATTTGGAGGCTAACATACTTGTGATCCTTTGCAACCTAGAGAAGATATTTCCTCCGTTATTTTTTATATAATGGAGCATCTTCCTATTCATCTGACAAGAAAATTGGAACTTGGTGGCCATGTGCAGTGTAGATGGATGTATCTTTACGAGCGGTATAGGTTTCATCTGAAGAAGAAAAATGTCAAAAATTCAAACAAGTGGAAGGTTCTATAGTCGCATAGATGATCAATGAAGAAACTTCAAACTTTACTAAATACTACTTTCCAACAGAAGTCCAGAAAAAAAAACCGAAGACCTGCTCCGCATGATGACAGAGGGAAAAGGGAAACATATTATGTCACCGTACCAAACATCTTCACAGATGTTGGAAGACTTAGTGGAAAATCAAAGGACCGCGGACTTACTGAGCATGAGCACAGTCATTTGCAAACATATTTGCTCACCAACTACGAAGATATTCTGCAATATGAGAGGTAAATATATTTTATTTCATTTAGAACTTTTTATTTCAATAATTTATATTTTAGATCTTCATTTGATTAATGTCATCATATGTACTCGAAAGTGGAGAGTTGAGAAACTTTCTCCGCAAAATTTTCCTCTGTTTGACTCGTTTTGATCTTTGCCGAACAAATAGTTGTATGTTTTTTCAGAAGAACAACGCGTCGTTTAAACTCAAAAGTCATGCTGTTTTTTGCTCGAAATTGGGCCAAAATGTTGAGCTTAATTGGACCTTAAAAGAACATCTTGTAGTGGCGTCGGGGGCACATTTACCCATGCCCAAGTTCATGCCCACGCCGAGCCGAGGCTGCCGGACTATGGCGGCGGCACGCGCGTGGAGGCAGAGCCGTGCCTGCCACCTTGAAGCCTTTGATCAGCTCTACATGTGAAGACATAACTTACTCATTAAAGCCAAAGGTTTCATGACCCATAGGCCCATTTCGTTTCACATTGTCATCATTATTTTTAAGCAATTTGGACTAAAATAATTGACCCAACAATCTCCCACATGAATAGAAAGGGCACTAGACCTATGCAGACTCGATAGATTGTAGTTGCTATACTTATACTACTCTTGACTAGACAGAAAGACTTATCGAGAGTGTTTTCTAAAAATTCATTGTTTTTGAGTTGGTGGCATTTTTAAGCCTTGAACCACTCGTAGTTAATCTCTGTTGGGTTTACTTTAATAGGAGGTGAACATGATGTCTTGAACCAACCAGTATTTTATGTAGACCGAGAGAACAAGCATAACGCAGTTTCATTTCTCGTAGAACTTAGTTATCTATTGTGTTCATAGTAGCCATGTACTATTCCAGGTTTTCATGAGTAAACTTAGAGAATATATCCTTATATTAATTTTTGAAACGGCCTCATTTCACACTCATTAGTTGTTTGACCATGAAAACTATTGAGTAATACTTCGCTTTAAAAGCTATGGAATCATTAAAAGTCTATGTTTATCCTTCTCACGTTAGCATTTTTATCATCTTAGGAGCTGGGAAAAGACTACTTTGTCTCAAAGTGCTTTTAGTAGATTATGTTTGATTTTGTTTTCCCTTTGAACCTACGTCTTGGGATCTCCAGTCATGATAGGTAGGGTTGCAGTCAAGCATCCTCATTCGTTATAGGCTTTAAACCCATTTCTTTTGATGATTTAGCAACAATATCTCGTTGCAAACCTTTAGTGAATGGATCCGCTAGGTTTTCAGTCGATTTGATGTAGTCTATTGTGATTACACCATTTGAGATAAGTTTTCTAATTCTCTTATGTCTCCTTATGATGTGACGAGATTTACCATTCTAGAGATTATTCTAATTCTGAGCTATAGCTGATTAACTGTCATAATGTATGAGTATCTTCCACTTAGGAATATCTTCCATAAACATTTCTAAGCCATTCAACTTCTTTTTCTGCTTTGTCTAAGGCTATAAACTCAGATTCAATGGTGGATCAAGATAACACTTTTTGTTTGGTAGATTTCCATGATATTGTTGCTCCTCCTAGTGTAAAGATGTATCCACTTGTGGATTTTGATTTATAGAATCTGATATCCAGTTAACGTCATTGTATCTTTCTAAAATTGTTGGTTTTTACCATAATGAAGCCAACAATCTTTGGTGTAGCACAAGTAATTGAATGATCTCGTTATAGATTTCTAGTGTGTATGACCTAGATTACTTGTATATCGACTAAGTACGTTTACTGCATGCACTAGATCTGGTCAAGTAAAATTGGTCAAGTACATGAGACTTGCAATCACACGTGCATATTTGTTATGTGAAACTGCTTCACCTGAATTCTTTGTCAAGTGCATGTGAATATCTAACAGAGTTTTTATCATACTACTAGAGTAATTTTAAAATCTCTCTAATATTGTTTGAGCATAATGAGATTTGGTTAAGATAATTCCATTTGAATTTCTTTTGACTTTAACCCCGAGAATTACATCTACTAATCTCATATCTTTCATCTCAAATTTGCGTTTGAGAATATTTTTGTTTCGTTGATGATATTTTTATTGCTTCCAATAATGCGCATATCATCTACATTTAGACATAGCAAAACATATGCATTTTGGTATTTCGCTAGTATATGCATTTATCACATTCATTAATTTTGAAACCATATGACATTATTACATTGTCAAATTTTTCACACCATTGTTTAGGAGCGTGTTTGAGCCCATAAAGTGACTTTACAATTCGGCATACTTTGTTTTCCTGTTCAGAAATAACAAAACCCTTAGGTTGTTTCATGTAAATTTCCTCTTCTAAATCACCATTTAGAAAGACGGTTTTTACATCCATTTGATGAATTTTTAGTTCACTTAAAGTTTGATTGCTATCGTTAGCCTTATTGATGTTATTCTCGCAACTGGAGAATAAGTATCAAAGTAGTCAAAGCCTTCTTTTTGTTAGAATCCTTGAACTACAATCCTAGCTTTGTGTTTGCCACCAGGTGTTCCATTAGGGTTTAGTTTTTGTTTTAAGATTCATCTACTCCCTAATGCTTTGCATCCTGGTGGTAAATCAATTATATAGCATGTATAATTTTGCATGATAAAATCAAATTCACTTTTGAAGGCTTCGTTACAAAACAAAGAATTTAGTCAAGACATGGCTTCTACCAAAGTTTTTGGATTATTTTGGGTCGACAAGCTATTTCCCCACGAGAAGTATCATATAGCATCAGATCCCCACCAAACTATGACCTAGTGTCAAATCTCCACGATTTGAAAGTTATAAACTTATTTCTCCACGAATTAATAATTTTGAATGTATTTCTCCCTGAACCGATGCTTCGAAACTTAATTCCCATATACCATGGTTTTATTTGGTTTATTATTAACCAAATAGTTTAAACCGGCTAAACCAAACCAAAATTCAATTTAAACAATTATTATTAAAGAATATTGTTTATTTTCTTGTTGAAATTTTAAAATATAGATTTTTTGAATTCAAAAAAGATTTCCTAATTTTTTTTTAAATATTTTTGCGTTTTAAAAAAATAAAATACAAAATTACATCAAGATTTTTATGTTTACAAAATTTAATAAAATTACAATGAACAAATAAGCTTATTAATTTTTGTATTTTTTTGAAATTTGAAACCAAAAAATTAAAATTTGATAAAAGTATATGTCAAAATCTATGTTTTGTTGAATTTTGAACTAAATCAAATTTTCAAAAAAAATAGATTTTTTGACATATTTTTTATCAAAATTTGATCTTTTTCTTTCAAATTAAAAAAAAGAACAAATTTAACAAGCTTATTTGTTTATTGTGATTTTATTAACCTTTATAAAAATGAAATCTTGATGTAAGTTTTTTCTTTTAAATTTCAGAAAACACAAAAATATAAACCTAATACAATATTCATTTATGAAAATTTTTAAAATGAATTTTAGTTTGGTTTAGTCGGCTTAAATTATTTGGTTAATAATAAACCAATTAAAACCACGGTCCGTGGGTAATTAAGTTTCGAAGTATCGGTTCAGGAGAAATACATTCAAAATTGTTAATTTGTGGAGAAATAAGTTTGTAACTTTCAAATCATGGAGATTTGACACTAGGTCATAGTTTGGTGGGGATCTGATGTTATATGATACTTCTCGTGGGGAATAGCTCGTCGACCCGATTATTTTCTACTAAAAATTCCATTAAGAAATCTTCACGAAAAGATTTTTTTTTCTTTCGAGCTCTTTTGATCCTTCTAGGTTCATATTTTTCATTTTTAAATATCATTTATAGAATTTTGACATTTTTCTCGGTTTCTAAAACATTGTCGTTGTCTCTTTCTTATCGAGTTTGTTTTGAACCACGTTTTTCCTTGCAGGGAAAAATATTTTCGAAGAAAGACGTATTTCTTGATTCCATTACTGTATTTTCATGAATATTTGATATTGCATATTTATGTACCGGAAATCGATAGGCACTACTAGCGTGTGCATATCCGATGAAGATGCAATCCATTGTTTTAGGTCCACTAGTGACCTTATTTGGTGGCGGTACCACAACTTTGTCAAGCACCCCAACACTTTGAGGTATTTATACAAAGGTAAATTACCTTTCCATAGTTCAAATAGAGTTTTGCCAATTACTTTTTGTGGAATTTTGTTCAGGATATAATTGGTTGTAAGCAACACTCCCCCCACCCCCGACCCAACATGTTCTGGGGTAACCCATATTCCTGAAACATTGCATTCATCATCACTTTTAGAGTTCGAATTCTTCGATCAGCAACTCCATTAGATTATGGTGAGTAAAGAGTTGTAGTTTGATGGAATATTCCATGTTCTTTGCAGAATGCATTAAATGGACCATCATACTCACCTCCTTTGTCGCTTGTAACTGTCATAATAGTTATTTTAAGCTGATTTTTGACCTCGAGTTTAAATTCTTTAAATTTTCTAAGGTTTCATCTTTGCTCAGCAATAAATATACATGACAATATTTAAAATACATACAAACTAGAGGTGGTGGCAATTGTATCATACCACCATTCCTTAGCGTTGTTTCTCTCAACCATGTTGACCTCAGTCACCACTGCAACAAGATCTTCTTCAGTGGGATTTGCATTAGACTTCTCATCTCTGATCTTGCTGCGACACTCAGAAGTCTTGTGCCACACTTTGTGGCAGTATTGATATTTCCCCCATGAATTTCTCCATATTTGAATTAATTTCAATGTCATTCTTCTTGAAGTTTGTTCCAAAAGCCTTCAAGACTACATCTGTTTTGAGAGGCTTGGCATGATAGTGGGTGCGTGCATTTCCTTTGCCTTTCAGCTCATACATGTTGACATTATGCTCTTCAGCATGGAGCTTGTCATCATTTCGGTTCCTGGATTCTATCTGAAGTGTCATGATGAGTTCCTCGAGACCCATCTTCTTCTTTTTGTGCTTCAGGTAGTTCTTGAAATCAGCATAACTTGGAGGAAGCTTTTGAATGAAGCTAAGGGTTGTGAATGTCTCGCTGATGGACATTCCTTCAGCAGCAATTGGCAAATGTGCTGGAAAGCTTCAACCTGATCCATGATGGCTTTTGAATCCACCATTTGAAGTCAAGGAATTTGGCAACCAAAAACATCTTGCATCCAGCGTCCTCACCTTTGTACTTATTGTCCAGTGATCTCCATAGCTCTTTCACCGTGGGAATATCATAGTTGACTCGGTAAAATGGATCAATGAGGCGACCCAAAATGTATTGCAGATGAAGTTGAAATACACCCATATGTCAACACTCACGAGAGTGTGCACATCTTCAATCCCGTGGGTCATAATGGGCTTATCCTATTGGATGAATTTTTATAGCTTCATAATTGTGAGGAAGAACATCATATTCTTGTGCCACGTTTTGAATCTTTTGCCATCAAATTTGTCTGGAATCAATCCCTGAGAGATAGCTGGAAGAGTTGGAACTGCAATCGTAGCAGTTGATGTTCCTTCAACTAAACCGATTTGATAAAGACCAGCACTGAATAGGCTACGGCTCGTGGCTTCATCAGCAACATTTCCCACTGGAACTTTGGTTGTTGTTGTTGTAGCGGTTGTTACTGGTGTTCCAGCGGTTGTCACGGTTGCATCAGTTTGAGCAACGTTGAGTGGTTTTGATCATCAATGGTGTTGTTGTTGGTATTAGTAGTCATGTTTTCTTTTCTGAAAATAGCAAACGAGAATATATATCAGTACCCCGATTAAAAACAACAATTTATTTCTATAAATAATTGTATAACCGCATAAATTAATACATCTGGATTTACGAAAAATCGCTCAAAAGCGTTCTTAAACATCATATATGATCAATAGAAGTCCATAAACGTTTTACAAACTCGCTTTAAGAGTTCGCATAAACCGTTTGTGTTAGCTTTTTAGATCGTTTCACAAACTCACTAATGAAAGCGCCTGTGGAAACAAACCGTTTCTTATAAACATTTTAATAATCATGTATGAAAAGGCGTTTATGTTCGAAACAAGAAGCGTTTTGCAAACACCGTAACTAAGGGAAAATAAAAATGTGTATAAATATAAAGTGGTTAAGAGTTAAGACTGTAAAAGCCGGAAAACCGAATTGACATAAGCAATATAAATAAATACGATGCTAAGAAATATACGATTGGAAAGAAGAATCAAGAGCCGATACGAAAGCATTTTCGAAAACAGATCGTGGAGTCGAGATAAATCTCTTTCCTTAACTCTTAATATTCGCCCGTAAGTGTGACGGTTTATGCGAATTAGAATCCCATGATATAACCACGATAGGTTGTCACGCGGCACTCGTGAACAACCTCTAAGAACTAATAAATCTATGAATACTCTCTAGAACTTACGTTGGGAGATTTGTTGGTTTACGTTGTCTAAAACATAAAAAAATGAATGAGGAGGAGACGAATTATTTAAAGAGGATCTGAGAGTTCGAATTTTGTAACTGACGGAGCACGTTAGCAAAGATCTCTCTAAAATCTTGGGAGTGGAGAGTTGAGAAACTTTCTCCGCAAGATTTTCCGCACGTGCCTGTCACCTTGAAACCTTTGATAAGCTCTACATGTGAAAACACACACACACACACATATATATATATATGACTCAACTTTGCCTCTCCCAAATGATGTTGGATATTTATATAACTCACTCATTAAAGCCAAAGGCTTTTATTCATGACCCATAGGCTCATTTCATTTCATATTTTCATCATTATTTTGAAGCCCGCTTGGACTAAAATAATTGACCCTACAAAATTATCTCCAAAATAGGTAAAATGAAGATTTAGGAGGATAGATGAGTTCACCATTCTACTGAAACAGAAGTTTATAATTATTAGGATTTGGGATGAAAGCTAACTTTTTTATAGCTGAAGATTACCGCCATGTTGAGAGGGAAGATGCATTGAATGAGGAATCGTGGTTGGAGCGAGTCAAAGAAGTTAAGACGGTCGTTAACGGTGATGAATCAATGCATCTCGTAAAGGATCGACGATGCCGAGATTTCCCATGAAGATCCATCTCAAAAACTTTCCCGAAGACACCATTGTTGCTCTGGCTAGTTAGAGATCGAAGAAGACAGATGATGAACCCTCGATGGCTGCCATTCATGGAAATGTCACAATTGGGCTGGGCTGTTGTTTTAAAAACAAAAATAACTAAAGCCCAATGCCCATTTAGAACCTAAACAAAATGCAACAAAATTTAATAAGAGATGGGATACATTTCAACAGCAGATTAACCTATTTGATGATGTGGTATCACTACGATTGAGGAAACAATCTTTTATACATAGACTAGGAGTTTATCTCCGCTTCGTGCGGGAGTATTATATTTGATGTGATGCTCGATATTTTAAATCTTTTTGACATGTTTTTTATTTTGAATTATATATTATATTTTCTCAAAATGTTTTAATATTTTCTTCTGTTGTTATAAATTATTATCTATTTTAGTTTTAAAATGGTATGATGATAATATTTCTGATTTTATAAACCAAAAAAAACTTTATAAGAAAAATGTATATATTTTGTTAATTTAATTAGTTATAATACGAATTTTTAATATTTAAAACTATTGGTGTAAGATATATAGCACCTAACTTATATTTTGATGACAAATAATTCAAATAATATGTTAATCAATTTGTCACTTATTACATTTAACCAAATTAAGTGTAATATTTTGTTGACAAAAAGATGTAATTTTTTATATTATTTTGTAAACTTTTTCGCACTACAAGAAATAAGGGTTTTAATAGCAATGTGAGATAGCGGAAAAGAAGTTTGTGCTATTGTATTTTGGTGGCTGGAAATATAATAGTGTTTCTCTAACTAAAAAACTATTATATATAGAGTGGCAAAATTAAATTTGCAAGCGCCTATCTTTTTGGGATTTTGATCTTTATATTATAGCACTGAGAAAGAATAATCGTTATGGTATCTTGATCGCTTATTTTTTTATTAAAACCCGCGAAACAAATTTTTTTGGGGAAGATATATCTTTGACCAAACCAAAGGTGTTCATCGTTTGCATTTTCTCTCCCAAGGTATTCTTCGTGAGACCCTTTCGAAATCATCAATTTCAGAATCGTCCTCTTCCAATCTCAGGTTCGTCTTCTATTAACCCTCCTGTTCTTCGATCCCTGTCTCGATTTTCCATTATCTTTCTCTTTAACTTGCATGCATCATGAAAATTAATCGATTGCTTATTATCTCAATAGATCTGTATCGTCTTCCATTTTACAATCTACAGTAAGAACCAAGTAGTGATTTTTTTTAGGAACAAATTAACATGGGGCCGAAGACACGAGGAGGAATAGTTAGAAGAAGCAGACGTTCCCAAGGCCTAAAAGCAGAAACAGAATTCGTTAATCCTGTCAAAACCAAAATCCGTAAGTTAAATAAGAGAAAAGAAGTTGCTATTGAAGAAGAAAACATTGAGATAAGGCAAGAAGGTGCTGACGAAGAAGGAACAAAGGTTTCTCAAGATGTTATGCAGAATGAAGTTCCTGAATTTAATGAGGAGGATGGTGATGGTGATGAAGTTCCAGAGGTAGAAATTGAAGAGGATGAGAATGTCATTGCTGAAGAACCGTCTACAGAAGCTGAGAATGGCATGCTGAAGAACAGTCTCAGCCTACAGAAGCTGAGAATGGAGTTACTCAAGAACCTTCTCAGCCGAGAGAAGCTGACATGGAAGCTGAGAATGGAGTTACTCAAGAACCTTCTCAGTCGAGAGAAGCTAACATGGAAGCTGAGAATGGCATTTCAGGAGCAGAAGCATCACCATCTGATGGAAAACAAAGAAGAAAAGAGGACCCACAAAGATGCATAAAGTGACCAAGGATCATCAAGAGAAGGTTTTTGTGTCATTTACTGAGCTTGGCGAACATGTAGGTCCTGGATCAGTGACACTTTCATCGTTCCTTGGACCCCTTGTACGCGAACACGTGACTGTACTTCTTGATGATTGGAGGAATCTTGATAAGCAGACAAAGGACACACTATGGGAGGAAAATCAAGTATATATATATGCGCTTAAGTCTATTGTATAATGTCTTTGTAAGGATTATAATGTGTGGCATTTGCATACATTACTGCAGGCGAGGTTTGATTTGAAAGAAGAGTGGCAAAAAGATTCAGTCTTCAAACAGATGGGTTGTTTGTGGAGATCCAGAAATTCAAGGCTTGTATCACAACTGTGAAATGCAAAAAGTCCCACAGAGAGAGAAGCTTTGAAACCAAGCAACATTCGATCTGTTCAGGTTGGAGCGCTTGGGTTAAGAGTAGGACTTCGTCAGTGTTCAAGGTGAAATATATAGAGCAATTGGTTTTTAAGTGTTTACTTCTGAGATTTGATTGATGAAATTTGATTTAATGATATTCTAGGAAAAGAGTGACAAGTACAGAGCACTTAGGAGAGCTCAGATTCCTCACACCACTAGTCGTAGAGGAATGTATCGTCTAGCTTTTGAAATGGTAAGTAACAATATATAATTATATTAGATCTAATGATAGAACAAACTGATAAGTAAAACAATATATCACTTGTAGAAAAAAAAGACTGAAGACCCTAAGAAGATTAGCCAGAGCAAGGTCTGGATAGCATGACACACTCACTCCGATGGTAGACCTGTTAGACCTGAGTTTGCTGAAACCATTGTAAGGTTTCAATATCTGATTAATTAAGTTACTCTTTTTGGTATTGGAAAGGACCATAACTTATATTGTGTTTGTCTCAGGAAAAAATAATTTCACTTAATAGTCAAATGGACTCCACATCCTGTGTTAATATAAAAGAAGATGCTGTTAGTCAAGTGTTGGGAGTAGACAAACCTTGACGAGTCAGAGGGTTGGGAAGAGGGATTACTGCTATGAAGCTAGCATTCTTGTCAGCTAGAGACTCCAAACTTGCAGACTTGGAAAGCGAGATTAAAGACTTGAAGAATCTGGTCCGTGACCTTAGCTGGAAATAAGGTGAATTTTCTGTAGTTTTTACTGCTTATAAAATGTAGAATTTGCTTAAGTGATATAAAATCTATGATTCATTTTATTTTTGACAGAAAAACAATGATGATTGTGTTTCTCCATCTGAGGCTAGTTATGGATACAAAGAAGGAACTAGAGTTCAAATACTTGATTGGTGTGAGTCAAAAGATGTTGTTTTCGCTGAAGGAGAATTCTGCTATGCTGAAGGTAAATACAAGATTGGTCGTATTCCGATTGGTCCTAACGCCGCGGCGGTTGTTGTAAAGTCGGTATCAAACCTGAAGGCATCTGTTTGGAGGCCAACTACTGATGTGCGTAATCTTCAGGAAGCAGTGGGATGCAAAATTCCATGGCCAATTGATAAACTGATACTAGATAGTGCATCGAACAACCATCCAGTTTCTCGGATGTGTTAGGATCAAAGGTAATTCCATTAGCAGGTATACTTAGGTTTGTATTTTAAATTCAACATGATCACTAACCATATCCATTATCAATTTAGCATACTACTATAGATGATCTTGAAAGGTGCAAAATCTACGATTGGGTTAAGGGCGTTGAGGTAATCGCTGAAGGTTTTATGGGTTCAACTGACCCATATGAGCTGGTGAACAATGTTTCTTTGGGTCCGAATGCTGTAGTTCTGAGAGTTGGTAACGTGATTAATGGGAAAGCTTTTCTATGGAGGCCAAAAAGTGACATGACAACAATGAGTGATGATGTTAATGAAAAGATCGCATGGCCGCTCCATAATGTATCAGTAATTAAATTTCCTAAAGATCAAAGCGAAGCTAGTGTCAGAAGGCCTTCATTGGTAAATTTACAAACTTATTGTCTTTTGTAAATAATGTTACAACATTTTATTTAGATGTATTTGCTGTGATGTATTTGTTGTGCTTGTAGAGTCCAAGTGGCAGCACTAGTTCCACCCGATCAGGTGGTAAAAAGAAGTGCATCTTGTTAGACTTAAACAACTCACGACGAATAGTCGTAGAAGGCAGAGTAAGTTCTACTGATCCATTAAGTGTTGTCCATCACGTCCCGTTAGGTCCCAATGCAAGTTGGTTATGGGTTAAAGTGGCCTTGATTGAAGATGCAGCTCTTTGGAGACCAAATTCTTTTCTCACAGACATATCAGATGTTGTGGGCAGCACAGTGGCTTGGCCAAATGATAAGATTCTGTATGTTTAAAAACAAAGTGTATGTTTGATTGTACTCTTTTAGTTGTTAAGACATATTTATCGAGTATGCTCGTTTAGGGATTCAACCCTATTGTAACAAATTTAGAGATTCAACCCTATCATCATTTACGGATTATTTTTATGTTTTTTAATAGTTTACAAATACGTATAAAAATAAGTGGTCCATAAAATTTATACAATTTGAAACGAATTTAGATTTTAGGGTTTATTTAGGGCTTCAACCCTATTGTAATGAATTTGGGGGTTCAACCCTATAGTAACAAATTTAGGGATTCAACCCTATTGTAGTGAATTTAGGGATTCAACCCTATTGTAACGAATTTAAGAATTTAACCCTATTGTAAAACAATTTAGGGATTCAACCCTATGATCATCTATTCTCCATATGGAGTGAACCGCAATACATTCTCACGCTATATAACACATAGGGATTCAACCCTATCATCATCTATTCTCCATATGGAGTAAACATTTTATACTTATTTCAAACATACATATAATATTTTTTAAAAATATTAACACTAAAATTTATTAAATTTGCAATTAATTGTAATTAAGTTAAAAAATTAAATTGTGTTTATAACATAATTTCCCACCATTTTCATGCATTTTCGTAATTTAAAAATGAATTAATTAGTTGTAACACCCCGATCGCCCACGGCTAATGGGCCATCCACGCCCGTTCTCGCGGCCCGTGGGCTCCATCCAGTTCCAGTTGTCGGTGCGTAAATTTCCAAGGCTCGAAATCATTGTTTACTGTCCCTGCAATCACCACCCGACATTTCCCCCGTGTTTTGGCCTCACTCGCACGGTATCGCGAATCACTTCCCGATAGGTCACCCATCCTTTCACTACTCTAGCATAAACACGCTTAACCCTGGAGTTCTAAACGAATTTGTGACGGAAAAGGTAAGTCAACTTTGGTGACATAGGTAGTCAAATTAATTCTTTTAAGCTCTTTTCATATATCACAACTCGGGATGGTACAATTCACCCCCTCTCAAAGAACGCAGCGTCCTCGTTGCGGTCTACGACAGGTCTCAAGACGCCTCTCGGTTCAGAACCGAGATGGCTAACCAGCTCTGATACCACTTGCAACGCCCCGACCGCCCACGGCTAATGGGCCACCCACGCCGCTCTCTCATCCCGTGGGCCCAATCCCGTTCCAACGGTCGGTGCGTAAATTTCCAAGGCTCGAAATCATTGTTTACTGTCCCTGCAATCACCACCCGACCTTTCCCCGTGTTTTGGCCTCACTCGCACGGTATCGCGAATCACTTCCCCATAGGTCTCCCATCTTTTCACTACTCCAGCATAAGCACGCTTAACCCTGGAATTCTTAACGAATGTGTGACGGAAAAGGTAAGTCAACTTTGGTTACATAGGTAGTCAAATTATTCTTTAAGCCTTTTTCATATATCATAACTCGGGATGTTACAATAGTATTCTTCATTCAACCAATAAGAAGAAATGGTGTAGATAGATGACGTGCCTTCATAGAAGCCGTAGGATCTGATTTTTTTATTATCTTTCAATATCCGTCTTTCAATCTCCATCAGAGATCTCTGTTCAATCTCCTTTTGCGATAACTCAAATCTCGGTTTAGTTCCATTCCATCGTACGCCTCAGTTTCGAAAATCAAAGGTTTCAATCGATTTCCCTCAAAGTTATATTGTTCTGATATGGAAAAAGCATGGGTTTGGCTTCCAAGGTAGTAATCTTTTCGAAATTTTAATTCATGAGGAGTTCTTCTTCTGTACAAAAATTTTGTTCTGATTCTGATAAATTTTCCGATTAAATATATAGGGCTAGCCTCGAATATTTGGAAGGAGCAACAGGCTTTGTTACTGCATCAGCGAGGAGGTTAGGAGATCCGACAGAAATATTATGTCCCTGTACTCACTGCAGAAACCTTTCCCATCAAGTTTTAGACAAAGTAACAGAGCATCTTGTGATTAGGGGTATGGATAAGAAGTATATGAGGAGTTCTTGTTGGAGTTTTCGTGGTGAAAGAAGGTCCGATACGACTGATAGTGTCCCTTAATCTGAAACTGAGGCTTATGGTTTGCTAAGGACGTCTTATTTTATAGTGAAGACATTGAACCGCCATCTGATCACATTGGAGGAGACCTTGTACATTGTGAACCTGATGAAGACTCTGAGTTTAGGAAGAAGTTAAGAGATGCTGAAACTCCATTGTACTTGACATGTAGCAAGCACACCAAAGTTTCTGCAATCATGGCCCTTTACCGCATCAAAGTAAAGAGTGGAATGTCAGAGGCTTATTTTGATCAGCTACTGTTGACATTACATGACATGCTACCAGAAGGAAATGTACTACCAAAGTCGACAGATTCGATTAAGAAGTTCTTGAAGATTTTTGGGTTTGGCTAAGATATGATTCATGCGTGCAAGAAAGATTGTATTCTCTATAGGAAGCAATATGATAAAACGGAAACCTGCCCAAGATGTAGTGATTCTAGATGGGAAATTGATAAGCACAGTAATGAAGAAAAGAAAGAAATTCCAGCGAAGGTCCTAAGGTATTTTCCGATCAAATACAGATTCAAGAGGATGTTTAGATCAGCAAGGATGACTGAGGATTTGCGTTGGCATGCCAACAATGCCACTGAATATGGTATAATGCGACATCTTGTTAACTCGTTATCTTGGGCTCAAGTGAATAATAAGTGGCCAGAGTTTGCTAGTGAAGCAAGAAACCTTCGACTCGGTCTGTCAACATATGGGATGAACCCTTTCTCTATCCAGAACACAAAGTATAGTACATGGCCAGTGTTGTTAGTCAACTACAACTTGCCACCAACTCTGTGTATGAAGGCTGAGAACATCATGTTGACTATGTTGATCCCTGGACCAACGGCTCCGAGCAACAACATTGATGTTTATCTAGAACCACTGGTAGAAGACTTACAAGAATTGTGGAGTGAGGGAATTCAGGTATACGACTCATTCCTGAAAGAGAAGTTTACACTAAAAGCTATGTTGTTCTGGACTATTAGTGACTATCCGGCTCTAGGGACTTTGGCAGGTTGTAAAGTTAAAGGGAAACAAGCATGCAATGTTTGTGGAAAGGATACACAAAAAAAGGTGGCTCAATTTTAGTCGCAAGTATGTGTATTTGGGGAATAGGAAGCGACTAAGCCCTGGATATCACTACAGACGCAGGAAAGGATGGTTTGATAATACAGTAGAGAACGGGACTGCAAGCAGGATTCAAACCGGTGCAGAAATATTTGCAACACTAAAGCACTTCAGGAATGAATTTGGAAGACCTTTACCAAAGAAAAAAAAGGAAGAGAAATGTCTTGTCAGAATATCAGGTGGCTGAAGACTAAGAGAATGACGAAACGAGTGATCAATGGAGGTGGAAGAAGCGATCAATATTCTTTGATTTACAGTACTGGAAGGTATTACAAGCTATTGTTAGACTGAGATATGATTGTCACATTTTGTTTATCCTGATCATACTGATTTCAATGTGTTAGGATTTGCCGGTGCGTCACAACATCGATGTGATGCACGTGGAAAAGAACTTGTCTGATGCATTATTATCAACACTGATGCAGAGTGCTAAGTCAAAAGATTGCCTCAAAGTGAGACAGGACTTAGAAGATATTGGAATCCAGAAAAAACTTGCACACACAGGTACGGGGAAAGAGATTCTACTTGCCTCCAGCATCTTATTGGCTCAGTAAGGAAGAGAAAAAGATATTTTGTCAAAGGTTGTCTACGTTCAGAGGCCTGACGGCTACTGCAGTAATATTGCAAACAATGTTTCAATTAACCCTCCTTTGATTGGGAGTCCTAAGTCCCATGATCATCATGTACTAATCCAAAATCTGTTACCTGCTGCATTACGAGGGTTGCTTCCTAAAGTACCAAGAATTGCTGTAACTCGAGTATGTAACTACTTCAACAGATTGTGTCAGCGTGCTATTGACGCGGAGAAGTTGATAACTTTGGAAAATGAGTTTGTGGAGACAATGTGCCAACTCGAGCGGTTTTTTCCTCCATCGCTCTTCGATATCATGTTACACCTTCCTATACACCTAGCAAGAGAGGCACGTTTGGGAGGTAATGTGCACTTTCGTTGGATGTATCCATTTGAGAGGTTTGTTTTCATTTTGTTCGATCGTAATTGTAAAATGTTTATTTCCTGAACTGGTTTTTCCGATCAACTGAGGTTTGTAACGAATATTTATGTATTTTTTTGAGTTGTAGATACATGAAAACACTCAAGGCATATGTACAGAATTTTGCTAGGCCAGAAGCATGTATGGCTGAGGGGTACTTAGCTGGAGAATGCATAGCCTTTTGTTTAGAGTTCCTAGAGAATTATGTACAAGTTGAAAAGTACTTAACCGTAATGAAGATTCAGTCTGATGGAATGGTTCTTGAAGGTCGACCACTGCAAAAGGGAACGGAGTTTATTCTTTCAGAGAAAGAAAGAGACATAGCACATCGATATGTTTTGATGAATATGGCAACTATAGATCCCTATGTTGAGTAAGTTCTACTGTCCCTCTCAAATACATATTCTTTTTATCAGTCTCATAACTCTCTACTTTGTAAAATCAGGATGCATTTACAAGAACTGCAAGATAATGATGTTCGATTCGCAACAAATGAAACTTTTTTATGGAAGCATCACACCCAACAATTCACTGAATGGGTGAAGAATAAGGTTTGTACAACTTCACTATCTGTTTACTTTTCTGTTCACATAACTCACACAGTTTTACATCCTTGTTAGATACCTTCTAACTCAAAGGATCATTCTACGAAGCTGAGGTGGTTGGCCTTTGGACCAAGATTTACTGATCAAACCCATAAAGTTTTTGTCATTAACGGGAACCGATTTCACATAGAATCCGTTAAGCGAAAGACTCAGAATAGTGGAATCACTTACGAAGCTTTCAGCATGTGTAGATCTTCTGCAAGAGATACAAGACATACAGCCGATGTGGTCACATATTATGGAGTGATAACAAAGATCATTCTCCTCGACTACCACATGTTCAGCGTTCCTTTATTCAAGTGTAATTGGGCGAACAGAAGCTACAGTGTTAAGGAAGAAGATGGTTTCACCTTTGTCAATCTTCATGTCAACCAAACGCCATATTTACAAGATGCATACATTCTACCATCACAAGCAAAACAGGTATTTTACTCTAGAGAAGATGAAGAATTGCCTTGGTATGTTGTTATGAGAGCACCACCGAGAGGATATCATGAACTCGAGACAGAGGAGGACGTTGTCGGAGCACCATTACCCACACAGGAATTTGATGATGCATCGCAAATGTCTAATGATGAAAGTTTTTGTATTAGGGATGATTGTGATGGAATTATCGTTGCGGATTGATTTTGTTTGCATGGAAAATTAGTTGAGAATTGAGTATTTTTTTTTGTTTTTTGAATATTTTGATTTTCTTAGAAATTTAATTGGAATAAATTTTTATTTGACAATTTTTCGATTATGTATTATTTTAAAATCAGAATATTAAATAAAATTTGTTATAAACAAAATGAAACAATTACATATAAAAATGCAATGAAATATTCAAATATTGCTATTGATAGAAGACGACAATAGTAATTACAAATTGCAATAGTAAAATTAAAAAAACCGCAATATAGTAAAAGTTATAATATCGTTTTTATGACGCTATATTAAAAGATTACAATTGCATAACACCAATCGCTATTACTAATTAAATATCAATAGCACATAGAAAAACCGTTATGCAATGTACGAGACCTATTATCGCGGGCTATATTGGAACGCTTTCTACAACGCTATGGTAACGTGTGATAGCGCTTTAGAGGTGCTATTAAAACTTTTATTTCCTGTAGTGTCAAAATACTTTATTTTGGAAGAAATAATCCTTTTGTTTCAAATTTTATAATTAATTTCTATTTTATATTAATATATTAAAAATTTTGAATGTGTAGATTTTAAAGGAGATATTATATGTATTTAAAAAAAAATTGAAAGGTGTTGCCACTTATATTATTGTCTTATATTATATTGTTTTCTTTCAAATTAAAGATAAAGTAAATTCATTATGAAGGTTTGAATCCTAAGATTAAGTTATTAACTAGTTTTACCAATAATAAACCACTGATAATGTTTAAATTTTTTAAAGGCCGAATTTGAGTTACTCAACATATAAATCAAGATTCAAATATGAATGATTAGCTTCTGAAAATTGTGCAACACCTTCAATAATTTTCTTTCACCACCACTTCATTCCTTTGACAATTTGTACCCTCACTCCTATCATGTTGGTAATATTTAAGTAAGTTAATTTTAGATATTACAGAATATATGCAGTTTAATTTTTTTAGGTGAAACCATAGGCAGTTCATTAATTTTTTGGTTGTAAACCAAACCTGGAGAAATTTGTTGGATCTTGGAAAGAATTAATCCTCGAGAAATAGATTTAAGTTCAGTTCCTTTTAAGACTATCTCCAACCAACTTCTATTTTATCTCTATATTATTTTCTAAAACAGAGAGTTTTAATTATATGGGAAGTTTACTCAAATAATACATATTTTAGGATATATTACCAGAAACATATAAAACTTTTATATTATTGTCATTTTTTTAATACCTAGCGTGCCCTTTTTTTACGTTGTGAGAAAAAACATATTTACAAGAATGTCATTACTTTTTAATATCACATAAGCAATAATTCAGCATCATGTAGGAATGCGCTGACGTGTATTAATGAACTCAGCCGTAAAGAGCTACAAACTTCGTTACGACTAAGTTATGGTTACGTTGCGGCTGAGTTAAATAACGCGGTTGGCTTATGAGAAATTGGCTGACTTAGGAACATAAGTCAGCCGTTAGTGATGGCTGATTTATGGGATAAGGGCTGACTTACGAACACGAGTTACGACTGACTTATACATCAGCGGGCTGATTTCTCGAAAATTCGGCTGAATTATAGTTAAGACACAGCTGAGTTATGTTTCGCCGCCGATTTAATGATCATCGTCTGGCTGAGTTATTAAACTTATGGCTGACTTATGAGAGGTTGTTACGACTGAGTTATATTAAATCAGTTGTAATTGGCTGGATTAACAGTAAACTCAACTTAATTACATGTGACTTATTAGCGATAGATTAATTACTAGAATTACATTCATTTGAAGGTTGATTTAGATCACGATACGGCTGACTTATGATTTTTCATCATAGTTACGGCTGATGATGTATTAGCAAAAGATTAATTACTGAAATAGTATTCACGTTTCGGCTGACTTTCGTTGTACTTGATGGCTGATTTATTTAGGTTGAGTTATGTGTTTGTTGGGCGGCTGACTTACCGATTTTCCATGTCATCATCCATGTCTTCAGCTCTTATATTCCATTTCATTACTCAGCCATGAAATATATCATAACTCAACCATCAAATAATTCATAAATCAACCATCAAATAATTCATAACTCAGCCATCAAATATATCATAACTCAGCTATCAAATAACTCATAACTCAACCATCAAATATATCATAAGTCAGCCGTCAAATAACTCATAACTCAGCCACAAACTCGAAAAACTCAAAGAAAAGCGTTGAAACATATCAAAGAACAAGATTTCGGAGACGATGCTTGCACAGAAGACGATTGCGGATGATTGGGTATAAGACGATTTTGGTTAAACGTCGTTTCATTATCTTCCCAATCTTTTAATCACAATTATTTGACATGAATTGTTATTAGTGACATGGATTATAGTTATTACTGAAATGAAATTGTTAATTATTTTTATTATAAATAAGCTTAACTAAAAAAATTAACTAATGGTGTTTATTGTAATTTACTAGAGGTCTACAAATATTCTAGTAATTTTCAAAAGATGTTTGCTATTCTAGTCATATAAACAACTTTTCTATGATATTTTAGTAACTTTTTCTTATTATATAGATGGATTTGCTCTGTAGTAATATTTCTTTATTTTTGAGAAAAATTAGAGATGTATACAGAAGATGTTTTAAGACATTAACAAAATTGTCTTTGCACAACACTATCTGTGCTTAAAGATTTCATTAAGGACTTTTCGTGCATTAGAAGGTTTTAATTTATAGATGAAATCAACTTATTTATAGATGAAATCAAATTATTTCTAGAAGATATATATCAACATATATATGTATTCTTAAGCAAATGGAAACCATGAAGACAAATAAGTGTGTAGTAAATGGCAGAGATTCTATTTACGACAGACTAAAATGAAATAAGGTGGTAGCATATTTTCTTATACAAAGATAGGTAGCTTCGGAAGCCATCCAGACCAGGAAGGAAAAACAGCTTCTGAGGCCATCCAGACCAGGAAGGAAAAACGGTCTATAATCATGTGTAGTAATACTATATCTCCTATTTTCACAACCAGCAATTATCTAATACATCAGCCTACATTGCAAATTGTCTTGTGCCCAAAAACAGACTGAATCCACAAAGACATGGAAGGAAACTTGAATTTCTTAAGTCCAAATATTCACAGCAGATAGAACATGAAGAGAACCGATACAGTGCTAAAACGCATGCCCAACTCTGGAAAACTCAAATCCTTTCGCCAAATTAGGTAGAACTGAGTGCGAGGTCGTATGAACAGATTTCTACGATATGGCAAACTGAATAATTTATTTATATAATGATAAAAACGTAAATAAAATATACAATACTTGATACCAAAATATGATGAACAAAGAATGATTTCGTGTGGAGGCGAGACACTCTTTCCTTAATTCTTAAATTGCCCGCAGTGTGATGGTGTTTGCGCAATCAGAATCCCAGGATACAACAACACTTCGACTATTCATGCATCACTCAGAATAGAAGCTAACGAACCTATTTTTGTGTTGTACTCTCAGACAAAATTAAAAAAAAAATACTAGCATAACTATTCTAAGTGGGAGAGAGTAAACTTTTGTTGTTGAATGTCCATTTTTCTATAATGCTAGCAAGCCTTTATATAGAAAAATAATGAGAAAGCACAAAGTTCATTTTCAACAAAGAAATGAAACTTCCATGGTGCACTAATGGAGACATCAATTCTTGTCATTATTATGTGAATTCATTCCACATTTTGACCAAGAAATAAAGAGGTAGAATTATTTATGGACAGAAGACAGAGTCGACCTAAGTGTGGTTCGTTTGCTTCATCCAGGTGATCCATCTATTGAGATGCAAATCAATTTTCGTTTAATGCATTAAAATACCAATATCCAGATGCATCACCCAACTGCATTTTGAAAATTCACCTCAAATTCTCACCAATAAGGGTGAGTGTTCATGGTGCATCTAATGCATCTATTTCATTCCAATATGACAAATGACAAAAAATGGCTTTTTAATTTAAAATGGCTTTTAAATTTAATACCCTGAAAATACATAATTATTTTCAAACCAAAAATCATATTTTTACGAAAGAAAAATTTTTTCGTCAAAACCGTAAAAACAAATTTTTCACCAAAATCGTAAAAACATAATTTTCCGCCAAAATCACAAAAAAAAAACATACTTTTCTGCCAAAACTAATCACCAAACTATTCTTCAAATCGCTTCAGTCATCGGTGTCTATAGCCATACTCTCGCATTAATAAAACCAAATCACAACTTGAAGTTTGTCAAGAACCAGAAAACCACTAAAATCAAAGAGACGCCAAAGAATGAAACAACAACAAAAATGTCTTATAGCCTTCTTGTGTTACCTTGTTTTTCGATAGTCATGTCTGCTTAGCAAGCCTGATTTTGGCTGGTTCCTTTGGATATCTGGAAAATATTGATGGTTATTAATTAAGCAAAGAAAAGCAGACATGACTATCGAAAAACAAGGTAACACAAGAAGGCTATAAGACATTTTTGTTGTTGTTTCATTCTTTGGCGTCTCTTTGATTATCCAGACAAAGAAAAGCAAGAAGGATGTCTCTTGAAGTCTTGATCAACACTTACAGATGAAGTCAAACTCAAAGATCCAAGCGTAGGGTAAAGAGAAAGGATTTTCAGGTAAGCTTTTTTTTTGTGGTCTCCAGACAGGTCTAACCATCCCAAGCGGATGATGCAAGGCTCTCGGTCTTCTTTACATATGTTCTAAAAGTTACAGATGCAGGTGTACGCAACCTCTTGCGCAGCCGCTCGAACGAAAGTGTTAATGAACATAGATCTTCCCCACAATCTATTTTGATTCTGATTAGAATACTATACATATACATATATATATATATATATATATATATATATATATATATATATATATATATATTACCATAACATTCAAGCCACCCTCGAATCATCAGCACTCAACCTTCTTGTGTTTGAAAAGCGCTCATCTATAAGACAAAATAGCATCACGCGACGAATCAGCGGTTTCCACATTTGGGAAGCAGCTCAATTACTTTGGTTAGTGTCTCCTGCAACTACGTATCACCTGATACATGTTCGGACACAGTTTCTGATAAAAAAGCCTCCGCTATATCAGTCTTCCGATAAAAGGCCTCTACTATATCTGAATAACAATGCGAGACTATGCTGCTTTTGCAATAAAAATCAATATTTTAGCAAAATAAACAAATAATAAATTACAGAACTAAAAGAAAAAAAAAACTGTTACTTGTGACTACCTTGGAACCTTCTAAGATGCTGGAAAAAAAATTTGAGCAAAATATATTAGAAAATCAAAATAACACATCAAGTTAGACATTGGTGGAGGAGCAGGGCTCCTTCATACCGCATTCTATGTTTTCCTTTCAGATACTCTATTCTTCTCAAAAGTGCTTTCCTGAAACAATAACAACAACAATGATGTAATCCTGACCAGCAGCTATATCAAGGAAAGGGGAGCAAGGCACGAACCAACTAAGCAACTAATCATAGCTTGGTTTAATGGGCGTTTTTAAAGCCTTATCGACTTGATCCATGAAGTTCTAAACCAGGAGAAAGTAATGGACTTATGGCTGAACATGTGAAATTTTATTTTATTGGAAAATATGTGTTGGGCTTTGATGAAATCATGGGAAGCTTCAAAAATAACCAACAAAGGCATGACTCTACTTCACAAGATCAACTTCAAAGTGGCGTCTTCAACAATAAAAGATGCATTCATTGGGCTTATATATCAAGTTCTAGACATGGAAAGTAATGAAACATCCATTGGATATGTTATATATATGGTCCAGCCCATTTTGGAGGTGATAGAAGTCCAAGAATGCTCTAAAATACTTGATTTACTTTCTGATCAAAAAGAGTGATGAATTTGGAAGATGAAGAGTCGAGACCCATAAGCCTTCTAACTTTTGGTCAAGTGTTCTTTGTTTATTAGTTTTCTAGTTTCAATGTTTGATTAGCCCTTTTGTATGCCAATCTTTCATGTATCCCTTGCCTATTATATAAAGGTCATTTGATCAATGAAATAAAATAAGCTTTGAGTGAAAATTTTGAAAACCTGTGAGAAAGATTCTCATGTTTATTCCTTCGAGAACTTTTCGATCTTTGGTGGATTCTAGGGATGTTAATATGGGCTTTATCTAATATAGTTAGCTATAACCCTGTAAAACCATTTCTAACCCTAACCCTTAGTTTTGTTACAGGGTTTAAAAAGGGTTAGCCCTATAATGAATAGGGTTTATATTTTAACCCATTTAATTTGATTGACACAATTATTACATACTATCTAAATATCTATTTAAATTTTAAATTTCTTTATTTATTCAAAACAAAGTTTTTTTCGGCAAAACCGTAAAAAACGAAAACATGAGTTTTCTCGCTAAAATCACGAAATCGAGTTTTTTCGCCAAAACTAGAACTTTTTTACGGTGTTATGGTTTTAGCGGGTAAACTTGATTTGTGATTAGACATTTTTGGCGGGAAAACACAATTTTACCGTTTTGGCGGGAAAACTCGATATTACGGTTTTGGCGGGAAAACTCGATATTACAGTTTTGGCGGTAAAACTCGATTTTGCGTTTTTGGCGGGAAAACGCGATTTTGCGGTTTTGGCGGGAAAACGCGATTTTGCGGTTTTGGCGGGATAACTCAATTTTCCAGTTTTGGCGGGAAAACTCGTTTTTTTGTTTTGGCAGAAAAACTCGATATTACGATTTTGACGGGAAAATGCGATTTTGCGGATTTGGCAAGAAAACATGATTTTGCGGTTTTGGCGGGAAAACTCGATTTTGCGGTTTTGGCGGGAAAACTCAATTTTTTGTTTTGGTGGGAAAACTCGATATTACGGTTTTGGCGGGAAAACACGATTTTTCGGTTTTGGCGGGAAAACATGATTTTGCGATTTTGGCGGAAAAACGCGATTTTTGCAGTTTTGGCGGGAAACTCAATTTTCCGGTTTTGGCGGGAAAACTCAATTTTACGGTTTTGGCGAGAAAACATCATTTTCGGTTTTTGCGGAAAACTTGATTTTGCTATTTTGGCGGAAAAACTCGATTTTACGATTTGGCAGAAAATTTGATTTTGCGGTTTTGGCGGAAAAACTCAACTTTACGATATTTTTCATTTATATGATCATATTTTAAGTTGTTAAAAAAGTAATTTTTTGGTTAAAATTAGTATACAAACATTTGTTTACATGAATGAAAATTAAATGGGCTAACCCTGGTACCAGCCTTAACCCTTACTTAAAATAGGGTTAAAATAGGGCTGGATTTATTTTAAACAAAGGAGGGCTAAGCCCTGGTCCTGGATTTAACATCCCTAGTGGATTCTGAGATCAACCAGATTGTCGACAAAAAAAATATATATATATACTCCTCATTGGTTCTGCACCATACTTCATCAGGAGGTTCATTTGATGTTTAAACAGTTCAGGTGTTGAGTTTAATATACTCCTCATTGGTTATGCACCAGACTTCATCAGGAGGTTCCACTGCCTATCTTCTTGTTGGATCATTTGTTAGCATCATGCATCATGTTTAATATACCTTTTGTTGATTCTACATGAGCGTTAGATGCTTAGTATTATCCATCACCAACCTTCAAGTACCGGTTCTCGGGAGAGTTTTCTATCATCAGGTTTAATACCACTTAAGAAACCCTTAGGTTGATTACTTGTCCCTTGATTCTTCTGAGGGATGATTGGATGGTTTGAGTGATAAATGATCATGGTTTTAGGAGAAAGAAGTCGAGATGGTTGATGAACTTCAGTCAGGATATATGGAATGATCGGTCACTTGTGTTGATGAGTCTCAGATAGTGAAGGTCACCGCACATGTATGATATAGAGACCAGTTTGCCTTCGAGAATTTCTCCTCTAGCAGTCAATGTTCAGATATGAACAAGGGATTCACCGAGTTATAAGAAGTTTTTTAAAAAAAGAGTGAATAGATTTATCAAAATCAATACATGAGTTTATGTAGAAGTAGAACTCGTCTATAACTTATTGAGAACAGAAACAAAGACTAAGACTTGTAGAAAACAAAGAAAAAAGATAAGAAAACTAGGCAAGACCGAAGATTGCATGGTTAAACAACTTGACTTGGTTTTGGTCTTGATCTTCAATTGGTTTTGGTTCTGGTTCAGAGAAAACCCAACCAACAATTTTCTTCTCCAACCTCATGGTTTGTTATAGAGTGGTTTGCCCTTTAGGAAACTTGAATTGGTCTTTGTTTTGGGCTGAGAAAGACATTGTTGATTTATCTTGAGCTTGGGTCGGAATTGCTCATGAATGGGCTGAGAGAGTGTTGTCTGATCCATCTTTATTTTTGGGCCGAGTTTCAACTGATTCATCTAGGTCCATGGCAGCTTCGGCATCACTCTCATTCATCTCAGCTCGTTCAAGTGTAGTGTGACTTTGCTGGTTCAGCTCATCCTGGTATGAGTTAGTGTCACTCAACTGGTTTGCATTGCCATGCTCCAAGTCAGCTACTGGTTTGATCATGGTTACATAATCCTCCCCTCCTTTGAAAGGATTTGTCTTCAAATTCGGACCATCTACACAATAAGAGATCAAATCAGAAACATTGAAAGTCAAACTCCCAGTCTACCTAGCTTGAAGATCAATCTTGTAAGCATTTGTTATTGACGCGTTCAAGGACTTTGAATGGTCCGTCTGTCCTTGACATAAGTTTGGACTTTCTTTCAGCAGAAAACCTTTCTTTCCTCAAGTCTACCCACACCAAATCTCCTGGTTCCAACACTAGCTCATGCCTGCCTTTGTTAGCATATATTTCATACTCTTGGGTCCTTTCTTCTATGTTCTTCTTAACCTGCTCATGCAACGACACAACATACTCGGCATTAGCTTTGCCATCAATATTAGCTTGTTCACTGAGAGGTAAATTCAACAAATCCAACGGTGTCAAGGGTTGAAACCGTACACAATCTGGAAAAAAAGAAAGAGAATTTAGTAGGATGGCGAGATGATTGATGAAATAGTGATGGTCGAAAAATCGGTAGAGATGATGGTCAGTGATGGATGAACTAATGTCCCTTCACTTCCAAGATAACCTGAAACAAAGGAAGAACAATGATTTTATGAATGATAAAATAAGAACAAAAACTAAATAGATAAAGGATAGAAGATGATGATCGATGATGGATAGAAGATGTTGGATAGATAATGATTGACTCTCTCAATTTATAGGTTTGATTGACTCTCTCAATCTTTTAAACAATGTTTTCTGAATCAAATAAACAACCTATGACACATGGATCAATAGAACTACAATGCCTCTCTCAAGAATTGTAAAGACAATCGATTTTATGCAAAGACACTCTTTGATAAAAACAAACTAAACTGATTTTATTTCAAAAAGATTGAAAGGTGTTTTTTACATAAGTATTCTATGATCTTATATAGGCTCGTCCTAGGCTAGAAACATAAAAGAAAATTGCTTAATTAAATGACAATAGAGTTGTTGGAGTATTAAGGAAGAAAAATGCTAAATGAAAGGGATTTGATGGCTCCTTGAATCTTAAAGCTTAGGGAAAAATAATGATGTTTTGGCACATATAGTTTCATTGGAAAGATCTTCAGAAGGCCCTGGTCGTGTATATATAGCCTTTGGTCCTGAAATCCTTCTAATCTGATTGGATCTTGATATGGTAAGTTGATGAAATTGAAGATCCTCTTGATCACATGCTGGCTGGTGTATGGTGGAATGAAGGAATGCTCTCATGAATGGTTGGATGTGTAATCTGGATTTATTTGCTCATATAGAAACTCTCCTGGTCTCCATAACTTGGTTTGAGATCAATTGAACTGAAAGATTTTCTAATCTTTCCATAAATTACTCGGTTTGGCAGGTGTTTGGAAATTAATTGCATCTTGGAATTCCCTTGGATATTTATACGGTTCTTGATCTTGTTGGCTTTCCAATAGATCCATATTGAATTCCATGATATTGTTTGGGTCGAAACGCTTCTTCATTGGGCTTGAAACAACTTCTAAACTATGATACTCGCAGATGGACATGCTAGAAAACCTCCAGCTTGTAAAATTCATATATTTATGATCCACATAGCCTTGTGGTTGATTCCAAAAAAAATATATCTTATTGAATGTATAATTCATGAAAAAAATGGATTCATCATGAAATCTCTCCTGGTTAGTAAGACATGACGTTTTCACAGAACATATGTCATGATTGGCGCTTTTGCTGGTTGAGTTGTGTGGTAGGTCGGCCTATGGTTCAGCTGCTGATTTGATGACCGCATCAAGTCCTCCTTCAAGGTATTGTATGTTTTTGCCACTCCAAAGTGCCCCATAAACCCTCCTCTATGAGCTTCACTGACAAACATTTATCTCAAAAAACCGTTAGGAAGACACATCGGGTTTTTAAAGAAGAGGAACCCATTAATTTGATCAAATTCATCACTGAAATGCTTCTCACATTATTTGTAAACATCTTTAGGATCATCAGCATAATAGGTCTTAATATGTTCAAAACCTAGCAACTTAGTTTCCATAGATAAAAACAAAGAATACCTTCTAAACAAAGTATCAACCACAATTTTTCCCTTACTTTGCTTGTAATAAATCACATAAGGAAACGTTTCAAGGAATTCTAACCATCTGGTGTGCCTTCTATTGACCTTATGCTGGCCTTTCAGGTGCATAAGTGAGTCATGGTCTGTGTGAATGACACTCTTTCGGCCAGAGGTAGTGTTGCCATGTTGCAAGTGCCCTGATCTAAGCATAAATCTCTTTGTCATAAGTAGGGTAGTTCATCATTGCTCCACCTAGCTTCTCACCAAAATAAGAAATGGATCTCTTCTCTTGCATCAGCATTGCTCCAATACCTACACCAAAAGCATCACATTCAATCTCAAAAGTTTTAGAGACTCCAGGAAGAACTAGTAATGGAGCATCAGTCAACTTCCCTTTCAATTTTTGGAATGCTTGTTCATGTTCCTTGCCCCAGTTGAATCTCACATTCTTTTTGATCACTTCAGTTAGAGGATCTGCTATTGTGCTAAAGTCTTTTACAAAACGTTTGTAGAAGCCAGCTAGGCCATTCTCGGATTTCTTTTACCTTGTCATCGTACACCTTGATTCCTTGTGTTGTAAAAACAAAGCCTAAAACTACAAGATGATCTTCTCCAAAAGTACAATTTTTAAAGTTTGCAAACAGGGATTCCTTTCTAAGTACTTCAAGAACAGCGTTCAAATGGTTCACATGTCCAATCAAGTTCTTGTTGTAGATCAAGATGTCATCAAAGTATAAAACAGTAAAATGACCTATGAATGCTGTCAAGACATGATTCAGCAATCTTATAAATGTAATAGGTGCATTTGTAAGCCCAAATGACATAACCAGACACTCAGACAGTCCATGTCTGGTTTTAAATGCAGTTTTTTCAGTCATCTCCCTCTTTCATGTCCCAAATAACGAGAGATCTGTAAAAAGTAGGTCAGATTTCGCCTATTCCTAATCCTAAATGGAATGTAAAGACGTAAGGATCCATAATCTGATGATGGCAACTTTTCAAATCAACTTTTTAAAACACACAAGAACCATGTAACTCATTTAACATATCATTTGTTCATAGCGACTCCCCCGGCCTGAACTAGAAAGAATAGAAATGGTGGTCTGGAAAAATGGCTGCAGAGATTCAAGGAGAAAATACATCAACATATCACAGCCACACAGCTAATACCAGCCACGTCCATAATAGTATCCAAAGAGGTTGAAACAAATGTGTTTTTTTCTGTCCAAGAAAAACAAGTAGTTGATCAGTTGTGGAAAATAGAAGAGAAGTCGCCTGCCTTGGTTGATAATGTTCATATTCAAAATCACTCAGCCAATCAGCAGCATCACAAGGAGAAACCGCATGATATAAGTTTTCTTATACCTGTCAAAAACGTGTATGAAGAAGATTTTATTGGGACACAGGCAGTTCATGAGAAGAAGCACACTATGATTTGCAATTCAGGTTCATTTCATGAATCATTTGCTTATGATCTAATGACCAAGCCAAGTTTATGGATCAAGTACAGTCTCGTGGAGCATTTAAGGCTTTTCAAAGGTCTGCAATACTTTTTTTAAGCTAGGAGAGAGTCCAATGTGCACAGAAGCAACAATCTCGTCCTTGCCAAAAGATCGACACACTTGGAGCAGAAACTGGCAAGTTCTATCATCATCCTACACAGTTTGGATTTGAGGACAAATCCTCTTAATTAAGGAGGGAGTGATGTAACTACGACCAGCAGCTACGTCAAGTAAAGGAGAGAAAGGTACGAACCAGCTAAGCAACTGATCATAGCTTGGCTTAATGGGCGTTTTCAAGGCCTTATCAGCTTTATCCATGAGGTTCTAGACCGAGAGAAGGTAATAGACTTATGTATTAACGTGTTGGATTTTATTTTATTGGGAAATAGGTGCTTGGGCTTGTATTTAATGCCGGGAGAAAGCCTAAGAAGAATAGAAAACAAGTCGGCCCGAATAGAAACACATTTTGTCTCAGCCCAATTCTTGTGTTTCCGGCCCACTCGGCTAATGTTCAGCCACTATTATGAGTAATTGGCATGACCAGTACAATCTATCTTATGTCCATACGTAACCACCATTCATCCAAAATCTAAACAAGTCATCCATGTGAAGCTAGAGAGACCACTCGACCAACTGAAGGGTCATATCGACCAAAACCTTCAATCTGTCCAATTATTTCAGTGAAGTCAACATTGTTGGTCAAGTCTTATTTAAGTGTTTCAAGTTTCTAGGAAAATAATCAGACTCTTGGTCTATCCACAGCCTATTATATAAAGGCTTTTTTATATTGTTTAAATTCATTCAACATTTTTGATAGAAATCTTTCTTTTTAAGTTTGTTGAATCCTTTGTTGTTAACCGAACATCGTATCTTCTAAGTCATCGGATTGTTTCATATCCTGGTATATCAAGGGTCTTCTGCAGCCCTTATGGAACCATTCATTCAACATCCCTTGGTTGTTTGTGCTTACCGGCTCATTCGGTGCAAGGCTTATCGAATCCATCATTCTTAGAGTGTAATCCTTCGGGAGATCTCTATCAAACATCAACACGATGCTACATGTTTTTTTCTTCCATACGCAAAAATTGAACCTCGTAGTTCAAGGAAATTGTCTCAAACAGAGATAACTCAACTACTTGATAAAGCTGAACTTACATTGTAGTATTTTCCTACACCAAGCTAGGATTGGTTGTCTTCTTCATCTAAAAATCTTATTTGTTCACTGGAATACAAAGACTTCATCCTCATCTTCCTTAACTCTACGGAAATGCAGCTTGTCGACCTAACCTCCGCCGTTTTCATAGCTTCTCAAAAAATCCGATGATAAGAAGACGTTTTCAAACATTTCAAAAGGATGAAACATAAGAGAAACATGAAATGAAACATTCACATTAATGCAACAGGATTCAGTAATTACTGAAAACTTATACAACTCAAAAAATCTCATAATTTCTAAATGTCATGATTCATTCCTCAAGGTTTAGGAACTTAAATCGTTGAAAAAATAAAAGAGATATAATGAACAGTAAAAAGTTTAGTATTTAACTTAAAACTAACCCTCCTAGAAGAGAAGAAAGAATCACTTGGGTCAAAATTCAACTTGGTTTGATATCAAGGAGCTCGAAACTTTAGAAAGAAATTGGGTTAACAATTTATATTAAACCCTAAATTCGATTGAATCGCATATCCAATTGTACTTATGAAAACAATCAAGAAGAAAGAGAGAGAGGGAGAAAATGGATACACCTTCAATTTTCCAGGGAAGAAGAAGGATCTGAGATTTAAGCAACCAAACGATTCAGGAGGTTGGAATATTCTGATCATAATCAACTGATCTGAGATTTTGAGGTGGTTCACATCAATGGTTGTGTCTCTTCGCATCCAGATTGATTTTCGTACTACATACAATTAGGGAGAGAGTGGAGTGGATAATAAAGCACGTCAAACGTTAATGTAACTAAAGATTATAATAGTAAAATCAATACAATTTATGGCTTAGATTGACAGGAGAAACGTAGAAAACTAGCGAAGGTGAGAAAGAGGAAAAACAATGTTTATGAGTTCTGTTTGATTGCACAAAGTCGAAAAACTCATGGGAGAACTAAATAGGTGACACGTGGCATATTTTGCTCTCTTCTAATTGATGATGTAGCAGAAGGAAGAAGGAGAGAACTCTACTTTATTAGTATAGATTTCATTTTCGTACTACACACAATTAAGTAGAGAGGTCGAGTGGATAATGAAGCACGCCAAACATTTATGTAATTAGAGATTCTAATATTTAAAGGTAATACAATTTATGGCTTAGATTGACTTGAGAAACTTAGAAAACTGACGAAGGTAAGATATAGGAAAAGACGATGTTTATAAGTTTTGTTCGATTGCACAAAGTCGAAAAAACTCATGGAGAATAAAACAGGTGACACTTGGGATATTTTCCCTCTTCTAATTGATGCTGTGGCAGAATGAGTAAAAAGACAAGTCTACTTTATTAGTATATATTTCATTTTCGTACTACATACAATTAAGGAGAGAGGTAGAGTGGATAATGAAGCATGTCTAACATTTATGTAATTAGAGATTCTAGTAGTTAAAAGCAATACAATTTATGGCTTAGTTTTACTAGAGAAACGTAGAAAACTGACAAAGGTGAGAAAGAGGAAAAGAAAATGTTTAATAGTTTTTGTTCAGAAAGCCGAAAAACTCATGGAGAATTAAATATGTAACATGTGGCGTATTTTGCCATCTTCTAATTTATTATGTGGTAGAATGAGGAGGGAGAAAACTCGACTTTATTAGTATAGATAGATTTCATTGTTGTACTACATACAATACAAAGAGGGAGGTGGAGTGGATAATGAAGCACATCAAACGTTTAAGTAATTAGAGTTTTGAATAGTTAAAAGAAATACAATTTATAGTTTAGATTGACGGGAGAAACATAGAAAACTAGCGAAGGTGAGAAAGCGTTAAAGATGATGTTTATGAGTTTTGTTCAATTTCACAAAGCCGAAAACTTATGGAGAATTAAACAGGTGTCACGTGATGTATTTTGTCCTCTTCTAATTGATTATGTGGCAGAAGGAAGAGGGAGAAAACTATACTTTATTAGTATAGATTTCATTTTGACAAATTGAATATACTTTACCACATACTATTATTATTACTTTACTATTCAATATATGAAATTATGTAAATCTAGTTTTAACATTGGTTATAAATAGTTTCATATACTATAGTAAACCAAAATTGTGTGTAAGGTGCTAATAATTCTACTACATACTTGTTTTTATAAATTACAAACATTATATACAAATAAGATTCATAAAATTTAGGCAAATTACACAACCGGTCTAAATCTGTATAATGCATGATGTAATTTGTTCGGTTTAGTGGTTTACTTTAACACTTTCATAATATGTTTCTTGTCATAGTATAAAGAAACATACAACTTGTAAAGTACAATCACATGTATATTTTTTGTTTAATTCTATGGAAGGATCCAGACTAATTACTAAGGGAGGTGAAGCCGATAAATAAACTCTTTTTCCGGGTATTCAAATGGGCCGAAAAACAAATGTCCATATCCATGTGGGTGTCCAGAACAATGTGACTTAGTTTCGTGCAACAGGTGGATCGAACCTGAAACGCGTTCGTGTCCCAAACCCTTTTCTTTACCACTCAACCACAAGGTCCCGAACGTACAAATAACATGTATTGGATTTATTTTGTGCTGGAATTAATATTAAGAATATATTTTTTTTGCCAACTATGAGATTCCAGTTCAATTATGTGTAAGGTTGATTTATTTTGACTGGTTTAATCGGCACATATGATGGGTTTAATAAAGTAGACGATTTATATAGCTAGTGAATAGTGTAAAAATCTAAGATTACCATTAACGAAAAATCTAAGACTAATGTAATTGTAAATGGCACTTAATGTTGAATATAATATATTCTTCACTCGAATTCTCTATATGGTTGGGATACTATTAGGTAAAAAAAAAATATTGAACTTCTTTTTCGGTTACATGGGCACGACCATGTCTCCACCGGTAATGAAGTGCTTAACCGAATATGAACAAACGTCTTACTTACGATATGGCGGTGGGTTTCTGGTAGGACTGGAATTAATATCTTAGATCCGATCCAGATACGTTCCAAAAATCCTGAGTATCCAGAGGGACTAGATCGAATCAGATAATAAACTATTAGATCTGTCAAAACCGGAATATGGATCCGGATATCATAATTTTTTAGTTCGGATATATCGATCCGTAATTTTTAGTGATAATTCTTTCAAAAATAGTAATATATATGTAAACAACTTTTATTTATATTTTCATTTTTCTAATAGTATATATACATTTGATATAAATTTTGTAATAGTATTTTACATAGAAATAGTTAAAAATATTATATAACATTTTTAAATTATTATTTATATTTTAATATATTAAATATTATTTTTTAATTATTAATAAGGATTCAAATCTGGATCCGGATATCTGTCGGATATTACAATTTTTAGAAGAATATCCAACATCCGGGTAACCACGAACCCTGAATCCAAATAAGGATAGTAAAAACATGGATCTGCCGGATAAGGACCCGGATCCAGATAATTTCCGGATACCCAATCAATCCTACCCCTAGTTTCTGGTTAGTTTAGGTTAGGTTTTGAGCCCTATGGTTTGTGTTGCCTAGCCATCTTGCGATGTGATGGTTGGTCTCAGCTTTTCTATGGCGGCTTTACGTCTACTGTACCTCATCATTTTTAGTAAATAGTTGGTTAGGACTGGTTTAGGTCTGTTTGTTTAGTCTCATTTAATCTTCTCTTTTTTAAAAAAAAAAGAAAGAAAAATATTGCAATTCTCTTATATATATATATATATATATATAATATATATATATATTATATATATATATATATATATATATATATATATTATATATATAATATGCAATTCTATATATATATATATATATGTTGTGTGTGTGGTGGTGTCAAAAAAATCTAGAAATTGTTTTATGACAAAAATGATTTATAATTTCAAAACCCTAATTAAATATTTAAGCTCAATGACTTAATTTAACCCAAAATCTATCATTCTTAAATAATAATTTTTAAGTATTTCATATTCAAGTATTACTTCAAGTATTTTAGATTCAGTAATAAAATTATCAAAATAACAAGTCGGATTAATAACTTGTAAATATTCCAATTTTTGACAGCTTGTTTTGTACAAATCAAATAAAATTTGATTATTTGAAAAAAAAATAAACTAAGTATAAAATATATGAGATTAGCAAATTGATACCTCAATTTGACTTGTTTTAAATAATCAATATTCCAGTTATGAGATGGATCTCGTTTTGTCTCACCGAGAGAAGGCAAGCAAAAGAGTGAGGAAATTGGGGAGGGTGATAACCACTTTTTGACATCGAATGGCTATTTATCACTCAAACAAGAGGTGGTCTCAAAATTCAGGCTGGAACATAACAATAAATAAAAATTAAATTCCAGTGAAACACTTGTGCAGTCATGTTTAGTGAGTCGGTTGTCGTGTTTTGTGCCTTTGGGAACGTGAATAATCTTGAAGTCTTAGAAGTGTTCTTGAAGAGATACTAGCTCTGATAGTTTCGTTGAAAATCATGGCCATGTTGTTGAATCCTTGATCATCAGAATTAGCTCCTTGCAGTTTGTCCAGAAATGTTGGCATGTTGAATGTTGAATCATATTCTCGATTGACCAAATTAGATTATCCAATTCTGAGTGTAAAGCGGACAATCGTCTCTCTTTGTTTCTCAACTCGATCAGTTTTTCATTTCCCACTAGATCTAGTCATACCCATCCATCCAATATATTGTGATTTTGCAGTCCAAGATCTTTTCTACCAAACAAATACCATGCAAGCTTAATGCATGTGTATTATGTGACTGGTGTGGTGGGATGTACATCATCGTTGGGCTTTGGAGTTTGCATCAAACCAAGCCATATATTCGCTTGAGCATGTCTAATTAGCTCCACCTAGCACGATTGATTCCTCTGAACAAATATCATTCTTGGATTTCCAAAGATATAAAATAAATCCATGAATATGGATCTTCGTCTATCTCTAAATCTTCTACTTTTTTTTTTCTTCAAAACATTATAATTTAGGGGAATAAACACTTATATAGGAAAAATGGTGGGACAAGATGGAGGTTGAGGCCAAAACCCATGTTTGTAAAGCAGGGGATCATTCAAAATCGCATGATTAACTGTTTTGTCATTTTTTCCATATCATGGACATAATTATCGTATCGCATATGACAACGTGATAAACTTCGTGTCATTGCTAAATAACTTGAAACTATTTCACTAC